>JBBPBX010034538.1:15670-32573 GCA_038048925.1 Garcialebias charrua
ACATGTTTTGCAGCACAAATCATGCGCGCACCTCCTGGTCAGCGCGCAACCACATTCTGCAGGTTATATTTCGAATCAGATATAATAATCAATTGCTCCGATGGTGTTTGGCACAAGATCAGTCTTAATTCGTACTTGTTCTGCGGCGGTGTATGGGGATTTTATGTACCTGGGTGTTAATATGAGGAGCGGCTTTGATGACCAAGGGGAGCGCACGACTCACTGAAGCCTGCGCGACACACCAGACAAATTAAACTTAAAATTATAATTCTAATTCAAACAGAATAACCTATTGTCAAGAATAATTATGGTGCGTGATTTTTTTAAACCCAAAATATTTTCTAAATAACGAAATATGAAGTTATTAGTGGAGAAATTCCGTCTGGATGACAGCAGACTGACGCTCCTAAAATATACGACAGGTCCGGACCACTCGTAAATTTTGTTCGTATCTGAAAAAAATCGTAGGATACGAAAACATTGTTGAATGCCACAAATGATCCTAAATCACTCGTACGCACAGTATAAGAACAAATCCGTGCGTACGAACGGTTCGTGCATGAGGGCCATTGCTCCTCAACCTCCTTCTTGAGGGGAGCGGGTCAAAAAGTGTGTGTGCTGGGTGAGTGGGGTCCTTCATGATGCAGGTGGCCATCTTCCTGCATCTAGAGTTTTAGATGTCTGTGATGGTGGGGAGGCTGACTCCAACAGACTCCTGTGCAGCCTTCAAAAGCTTGTCTTTCTGCAGCTGTGCAGCCTCCATGTTGATGCTAGAGCACAGGATGCTCTCACCTCCACTGCAAATGGCTGGAACTTATCAAATTTTACTGATGTGCTTAAATCTACTGTAATAAAAGTAGGATCTATTTATATTATTGATATATTTCTCACCTCCTGTTTTAACATTCTCTTGAAAACACCTTTTTCCCCCTCTTTGACTTTTAATTCAGATTGAACTGTTGGTTTTACAGTTTTTAATTTATTTTTATTGTTTTTATGGTTTTCTCTTTTATTATTTTGACAACAACATGAATTGAAAAAGACTTCTGGACAGAAGTCGAAACGTTTTCTGCAACAAATAAAGTCCAGTTGATCCAGTATTGAACGCCTTTTTTGATTATTTTTGACAGTTCATTACTTTTATGGCTTCAATTGATTTTATGTTAGTGTACAGCATTTTGGCCAAAAGTGTTGTTTTTAAAATGCTTTATAAATAAAGTTGTATTGTATTGTTTTTTTTAATATAAAATTTAACGAAAAGGTCGGTTGTGTCTGTTAGTCATTACTTTTCATGTGTAAGTGAACAGAATTTAAAGAATTCATCCATCCATTATCTTTTACCCGCTTCTTCCTTTTCGGGTCGCGGGGAGGTCACTGGTACATCCAGCTATCACTGTGCGAGAGGCGGGGGACACCCTGGGACCTGCTCGCCAAGATGCGGCAGTTCTACCAACTGCGGCACCGTGCCGCCAGATTTGAAAGAATCACTCAGAAAATAATCTTTGCAACAATCCTCAACAAATTAACTTCAGGAATTTACCTGCTTTCAGGACGCCACAGCCAAGTGACCTTAGTAAAAACAAACAAACATCTATAACTATACATTTTATATAAACTGAGCAACAATTTGGTGTTGTAGTAGCTGGAAGGTCCTCTTTATCACAAACTCTGAACTTTACATATTGCACTACAACTTTGAATTAAATTAAATTCAGTTTATTTCTATAGTACCAATTCACACCAAACCATCTTAGGACACTATGAAAATAGTTACACACAACATAAAATGCCAATTTGTAAAATGTATCTGTATTATGAAGCAATCATCATCAAATGCATGAAATCTCCACTTTGTCACAATCTCTCATCCTGGTCAGCATACTGGTGACAGTGGAAAGGAAAAAAAACTCCCTTCAACAGGCATAAACTGAAAGTTATGCACCATAACTCATGTTCCCTGAAGGAAGGGAACGAGGTGCATCACTATTGCTATGGGAATTGTGCCCCCGCGCGATTACCTGAAGGAATACATTCACGCCTTTACGGCAGGGGGCGTCAGCGTCACCCCAGAGGCCCGCCCTCTGGGTACTTAAAGACTGTGTAAAGTGAATTTCAACATTTTCTTCAATAAACATTATAAATGTCATAATTGTAATCTGGGTACTTAAAGACCGTGTAAAGTGAATTTCAACATTTTCTTCAATAAACATTATAAATGTCATAATTGTAATCTTGTAAATGAGTAAAAAGTCTCAAAATTGTAGCTCAATTAATTTTGGAGTTATAGAGCAAACTGTGTATAAAGATATTTCTGTTTCAGGATTTTTTAGGCGTGTTTTAAATGTGACCGCGTTTCGTCACGCGGTCTTCTTAAGTATAGCCCCACCCCCTGCAGCTCCAGCCGTATAAATTCGCCTCGGTGGAGCCGTTCACTCGCGAATCGCAGATAGCATCAGATAGCAATAGCATAGATATTTTGTTCATTGTTAGCTAGCTAATCAATTATGCCTCGTTCGTGCATCTTCCCTGGATGTCGCAATGGTCAGGGCACCTGTACAAATCATAACGTGTTTTTATACCGCGTGGTTTAAACCAAGTATCTGTAATGCCTGGATAGGTCAATGGATAAAGCGTTTGCCTTCCGTCCCAAACCTTATGGGTTCAATTCCCGCATGGCTGTTACAGACAGAACTCAGATAAAAACAGAGCAGGTTTACTGGCTCTGCTGTCTGCCTCTCCACACACAGCTCAGCTGCAGGCCGCAGTACTGCGCTGAAACCACGCCCACGCGCTGACACGCCCCCACAGTTTCAGACCAAGGGAAAATTATGTTTTTTCATGATTTTTGAGACTTAATTTTATAAGGAAAACAATGTTTTTAATCAGTCAGATTTATATGGGTGATTAATAACACATATTTATGCCATGTGACAAACTAAAAACACACATTTAATTTCACTTTACACGGTCTTTAAGACGCGAGCGCCCATCCAAACGGTCTCCAAGTGCACTTCACCGAGCTTCAGCATTGAAAAGGGCCAACTGTATTGCACCTCGTTCCCTTCCTTCAGGGAACATGAGTTATGGTGCATAACTTTCAGTTCCCTTTATCAGTCAGGTCACTCGGTGCAACACTATTGCTATGGGAACGTAATTCATTCACGCCCTTGAAATGCTCAGTAAAATGCATGCTTGTGAGAACTCCGGCCTTTATACTTTAGGCATTCTGGCTGCTCTCAACTATGTGTTAGAGAGCACAGCCTGAGAAAAAAACATCACATGCAGAAACATTAACATAATGCTTTTGCCAAACGTGTTTGTGGAGCTCCAGCTAGCAGCAGCACAGATGTGTGCAGCTGATACGTTGCTCACAGCCTCCTACGTCCCTCAGATAATGTGGGAAGTGGAGGGAATGATAAAAGTTCAATGTCCAGACTTCTGTCATTTAAGTTGGCACCATTGAGACATAAACAGGGTTTATCCATATGGTGACCTTTGACCCCTCAGGGGCAGACTTTTATACACATTGAGTGCACAAATAAGCGTGGAGGTCCCCTATACTGTACGTTTAGCTGAGCAGATGTCCAAGAGTGGATCAATTCCACAAGACAACAAAGCTATCCTAACGCTGCTCAGAGGTTTTAGTGGAAACTCACATACTGTAGAGCTTTCAGGACTAGCCGAGGGGCCCAGTCTGGGGCCAGAGTCCCGTTGGTGGGGGGGGGGGTCCCCTCCTTAGTACGCCCCTCATGAAACGTATCATGAGAGGGTGTGCACCGAGAGTTCCACCCGCCCAGGCTTTGTGGCACGCCAAAAATGGCTGACAAAAAGCGCCCTCATGGTGGAAAATACGTAGCCGGTCAGGCCTGAGTCCTTCAGCCTGTTTCCTTTAGTGGCCAAGCTGAAAGCTGCCACAGTTCTGGACGTGGGTGGAGAAGCTGTCCATGTGCCCGGGTCAGCAGGTCCCTGTGAGAGGTCAGCTGCCATGGCATCCCTGACAGCATTGAAATCAGCTCCGGGAACCACAGTTTCTGTGGCCACCTGGGGGCTATTAATATCAGGGAGAGGGCTCCCCTGCGTACACGTTCCAGCGTCACCTGAATCAGAGGGATGGGTGGAAAAGTGTAATACAGCACCCCTGCTGGCCAGTCATAAGCCAAGGCATCTGTTCCCAGCGGTGCGTCTGTCTCCTTTAGAGAGAAGTACAAGTCACAATGTGAGCTGGTCTTGCATGCAAACAGGTCAATGGAGGCTCTCCCGTACCGTGACCAGACCTGGTCCACGACCCATGGGATAAGTCTCCATTCTGAGGCTAAGAGAGGCCCTCTTGAGAGGGCATCCGCTCCGTAGTTTAGTTCACCCGGGATATGAGTCGCCCTGAGTGACAGTAATCTTGGGGCACACCACGTGAGCAGTTTTTGTGTTAGACCGAGGAGGGCTCGGGATCTTGTCCCCCCTTCCCTGTTGATGAAGGACACTGTTGTCCCGTTATCTGATTTCACCAGGACATGCTGTACTGCGATCAGACCTTTTCCAAAAAAGTATTTCACTGACAGGAACACGGCCCACAATTCCAAGAAGTTGATGTGTAATCTTGCTTCCTGTTGTTTCCAGAGGCCTTGTGCATTCTGATTTCTGCAGACTGCTCCCCATCCTGTTTTTGAGGCATCTGTCGTGATTACCACGCAGGATGACACTCGTCCCAAAGAGACCCCTTCCATGAACACGGAAGGGTCCCTCAATGGTTCTAGGGCTGTCAGGCATTCTAAACTGATCCAAATTTTCCCTACTCGTCTGAAAGGGACAGGGTATGTCTGTCTGTTTAGCCATATCTGCAGGGCCCGCATTTTTAACAGTGTGTGTAGCAGGCAGGGTATGGCCACCGCCAAGAGGCCCAAGAGGCGTTGGCATGTCTTTAGGGGAACCTCCTGACCCAGTCTAAACCTTGCCAAGCAATGGCGTATCGAGGAAATGCCTTCCTCTGAGAGCCATGCCCTGTACCGAGTGGTGTCGACTTGTACTTCCAAAGATATGGTAATCCGTGATGGAGTCAGGTCACTCTTCTGCAGGTTTATGACAAAACCGAGAGCCTCCAGGTGAGAGATCACCATGTGCGAGTGCAACTGAGCCTACCTTTTGCTCTCAGCCAGAATCAGGAGGTCATCCAGGTAATTCATGATCCTGACCCATTGACCACTGAGAGAGGCCAGCGTTGCATCCAGACATTTTGTAAAAGTATGCGGAGCAGTCTTTAATCCGAAAGGTAAAGCCTTGAATTCATATGCTTTCCCCTCGAATGTGAAACTGAGGTATTTTCTATGCCTCCTCCATACACTCACGTGGAAATAAGCGTCTTTTAAATCCACGGTGCGTGCGTAGTCTCCTGGTCTCACAGACTGGAGGACCTGTCGCAATGTAAGCATCTTGAACTTGAATGTTTTTATTCTCTTGTTCAATGTTCTGAGATAGAGGATCAGCCTCAAGGACTGGTCTCTCTTGGGCACCAGGAAGTACTTGCTGTAATGACCGGAGCGTAATTTATGTTTCGGAACAACACTTATTACCCCTTTCTACAGCATCGTTGATATCTCCTCTCTCAGTGCGTGTGCGCGTGCTAGGTTGATGTTTGACTGCAGCACCCCCGTGAAAGGGGGCGGTCCTTTGAGAAACTGCAGCCTTAGTCCATGACGGACAGTCGTCATGATCCATGCGTTCGGGAGACACGCCCTCCAGGCCTGCGCGTGCGCCGTGAGTCTGGAGGGCATGTTTATCTGTTGTTTGTGTTTTGTGGGCGCGGGAGGGGTGGCCTTTGACCCCTCTCGCACGTTCCAAGGCGAGCTGGTCTTCCCGACAGAGGACGCCTTGAGGTCTGACTGCCTCAGGCAGAGCTCGTGCATCCCGCTGCGGTTCGTTGTCTGATCTAGCAATTTGTGTTTCACAAAGGAGGAGTTTAAGTCAAGAACCAGGGCAGACTATGCTTTGGTACTTTTATTTTTGTGTACGGATGAACAAAAGTTTGTTTTTATTTCACACACAGTAGAGAAATCATGTTTTGTGAACACACACGTGTCACCAGCTCCTCGTAATGTTTTACAAATAAAGTCTGGGTTCAAAATACTCTGTTCCCGTACCACTTGGGTGGGCAAACCTGCAAAAGTGTGATGTTGTCCCGTTTCATCAGGTCCGGATCTGCTTTCCCCCTGGGTTTACCAAAGAGGTCTTTGGCCGGGCTGCCTGGCGAAGAAATAGCTCACCATCGCAGGCAGGTCTCTTCTGCGGGGGGTGACGCGTGGCATCCCTGGAGGAGATAAAACCCTTTCTTGGCAACCCCTCACGGAGGGCTTCTGCCGGCTTCTGTCTTTGCTCCAGCTTGGTCTGAATGCGCTCCAGAGCGCCCCCGAATAGTCCCGTCAACTCGATCGGGTGGTGCAGAAAAAGGGATCTCTGGTCTTCCGGGAGGTCCGTCAAAGTCATCCACAGGTGGCGCTGGGCGATGACCATTTCCGCCATAGATCTGCCCTGTGTGATGGCTATTGTCCCCATCATGCGGAGCACGAAGTCAGAGGCCCTGTGGGCCTCCTCCAGGGCCTCTTCCGTGGCCTGTTCATTTGTCATTACCTGGAGCTCCTGTAGCTTCTTTGCCAGGTACGCTTGCATCATGGTCGAAGCGTTCATCACGCGTGCCGCGAGGCCCTGAGCTCGGTTACATTTATCGAGCTGTTTTGCCAAAGCGCGGCAGGCCCTGCTAGGCAGTGATGGCTTTACGCCCGTTGTTGCGGGGGCTAGGTGAGACGCCAGGGTGTCCTCTATTTGTGGGGCGCTGGCGAGTCCTGCTGCCTCCATCTCTGTGACATTCAGGAACCGAGAGAGCGGCAACAGCATGGGAGCTCTGGGTTCAGCCCAGGAGCGCGTAAGCTCCATGTGGAAATCCAGAAAAATGGGCGTTCTTTGCCTCCTCGTCGGCTGCTGTTTCGCGTAGAAATAAATCCCCACCAGCCTCGTGACCTGTTGGTGAGGCGTGGGGTCTGGCCACGCGACCTGCAGTACGTCCGCAGCCTTGCGACACAAGTCGAATAGAGCGGGGACCGAGGCGTCCATTTCCGGCAGTACCGGCGCCAGGTTGCGGGAGAAGTCCTCACCTTCCCCCTCGTAACCGTACTCGGCGTCTTGGTCAGATGCTTCAGGCGGCGAGTCCCAGACAGGGGCCGACGCGTCCAAACCATTTCCTCCTCCAACCTGACAGCTGCATTCCAGGTCCATGTTCTCGAGCTCCGGTTCAGGAGCGAGTTTTATTGATTACAGGGAACTGAACCAGATCACCATTAAGAATAAATATCCTCTCTAGCCTGTATAAATAAAGGTTGAATGAAAAAAAATAAAAAAATAAATAAATTAGTTAAAGAAGACTGAAATTAGAAAAGGGATAAAACACAACAACATGCCTTTGTTAATTTTAGTGCTGTAATTTCTTACAATAAAATGGTTTAATACCAGTAATATGTAGAGACTCAAGCTACATGTTTCCCTTGGTGCAGAATCTACTTTTGTGTGTAATCCAGTCATTTTCTCAAATTTACCTTTATCAGCAAGTGCGGAGTTTTAAAAATTAATTCTATCTGCAAATAATTGTACTAAACATTATCTTCCGTACCTCCATCCTAATACCTTCATTACTAAAGCCCAAAAGATATATTTCACAAAAGTGGCAAAGAATAAAAAAGAGGAGGTTTCTGGCCAACCTTGGTGTCATCAGTCCACAGTCATTGCTTAGTGTTGCAGACATATTACTTCCAATAAAGTTGATGACCTCAGGTTGAGCAGCCTTGATAATGGGGCAAGGCAATATGAAAGAATTGGTATTCATTGTGTCCGTTTCAGTGGATGAATTATTTATGATTCGCTTGAAGCTACATCTGGGTGGGTGTGAAAAGGAATGACTGCTGCAAGGCAAGCGGTGAGAGGGAAAACAATAAAATAATATAAAAATAAAATAAAATGTGGAAGGTGAATCGTTATCCCCTTGTCTCTTTTTTCATGGTGGCGTCTTTGCCATCATTCATTCGATGGGTAATTTCTTTATTTTTATTTTTTATTTTTATACTCTTAAGAATCAATGTTGGACAGGTGAGTATTAAAACAAAATTATACATCCACAAACAAAACAAAAAAAATCCTATGTTGGTGTTTAGACACAGAAGCATTAAAAACATGGCAAAAAGGTCAATTTAATTAATACTGATGTTACCTGTTTTAATTGAAATGAAAGTTAAACTAATGGTGCTTAACAAAAAAACATAATTTGTATCATGAGGCATACATTTATTTCTACGTGCCTTATTTTAAATGAGTAAAATTTAAAATTCATCTACTGTATTTTTTAAGGCAGCTCTCATCAGACCAAGATCATAGGTCAAAAACTTTTTTAAATGTCCTGAATGCCTTCAGGCTACATGTGACCCCAAAGTGAAATACAAATAGATTTATTTAAATTCACATTTACATCAGTATCAAAGCAAACAAAACCAGGAGAAAAGTATGTGTAATGCTTTTTCCCCCCTCTTCTCAATAACAGAATACTGTATTACCATTTGGATTCTCTATTATCCAGATTTTATGAGTTTTGTGGGTTTCAAATATATATTGATAAATGGATACCACTTTAAAATAAGGCTCCCCTTATAGATGGCTAATAAATAGTTTATAGATATGAAAGTTCATGCTCAGTAATCCAGGTATCAAATCTGATAATTCTCAATCAGGTCATCTGGACAGTTTCTTTTTAGTAGAAACGTTTTACCCTCACTCCAGAAGGCTTCATAAGTCAGAGTAGTTCCAGCACACTGTTCCCCCAGTGAGGGGGAAACATTTTTACTAAAAAGAAACTGTCCAGATGACCTAATTGAGAATTATCGGAGTTTATAGCTATGTTATTAAATCCTCTATAAACATTATAAATCATTAATAACTACTTATTATGCATTAATTGGGGTGACAAAGAGAAAAAAACTGTCCAGTTCACAAGAGAGCCTTGACGTCCTTTTCAGGGAGACCACCAAGTCATTGGTTCAGGTATGTTGACGACACCTGGATTAAAATTAAATCTCAGCAAGTCCAACATTTCACTGATCACATCAACTCTGTGGATAAAAGTATCAAGTTCACACGAGAAGATGTAAAAAATGGCAGGTTGGCTTTCTTGGATTGTGAGGTATCAGTTTCTGATAGAGGAAATTGCAAACTGAGGTGTACCGCAAACCCACTCACACAGACCAGTATTTGCAGTTTGACTCCCATCACCCACTGGAGCACAAGTTAGGAGTCATCAGGACTCTGTATCACAGAGCAGACAGCGTCCCCACTAACTCAGCAGCCAGACAGAAGGAGAAATCACACACAAAACAGGCTCTAGAGAAATGTGGATATCCTAACTGGGCCTTCCTGAAAGCAGAGAAGAAACCCAAACAGGACTCCAGCCAGCCATCAGGTGAAAAGAAGGAACCAGACCCAGACCAGTGGTCATTCCATATGTTGCAGGAGTTTCAGAGACATTGAGACGTTTATTTTCTAAACACAACGTCCCAGTGGCTAAATACATTACGGCAAAGACTGGTTCATCCCAAAGATCCAGTCCCCCGGCAAAAACAGAGTAACATTGTGTATGCTGTTCAGTGTCAGGAGGGCTGTGATCAGTCTTATATCGGGGAAACTAAACAGCCACTGGCCAAAAGGATGGCCCAGCACAGAAGATCAACATCATCAGGTCAGGACTCTGCGGTCTACACTCATCTCCAGGCCAGCGGTCACTCTTTCAGGGATGAAGATGTTCACATCCTTGATAGAGAGGAACAATGGTTTGAGAGAGGAGTAAAGGAGGCCATCTTTGTGAAAAGAAACCGTCCATCATTAAACAGAGGTGGAGGCCTCCGGGTTCAACTGTCCCCCTCTTACAATGCTGTTATTGCTAGTATCACTCAGCCCTCTGTGAATAGCAAACAACCATCAGGGTGCTAACGATCCATCGTTAGGCTGATGGTCCTCCTTGATCATGTGAGCAGCTGGTTTTGGCTGTCATCAGCCAACTGGTTGATCCACTGTGAGAGGGTGCTATTTATAAGACTGAGCTGAATACAGCAGCTCAGACTGAGGAAGTCTTTCGGACGAAAGACAAAACGTTTCTACAATTTTTTTTGTGCTATTTTTTTATGTCCAGAGGACCAGACTTAGCTTTTTTAGATGTCCAGTTACTTGCCAAAAAGCTTATTTAGCATATAATATTGTACTTTATCACTGTATTTTAGGTATCTACATATAATAGTATATCCTAAAATAGGTTTACAAATACTTATTGTGCTTACAAGGTAGTAACTTAGTCTGAAATGTTTAATATAACAATCATGTGATGAGTCCTCCCACGTTGATTTTATGACAGAAGATAATTTGGTCACATTCTCAAAGCAAATGTTTCATTTGTTAAAATAAGGATGGGATGCTGGAGCTGATCCTACCTTCAGACAAACACGGGGGAGTTTCTTTTGTGTTGTTTCAGCTGATGGTGCACCTCAGTTTTTGTAACCCTGTGCATGTTTAAGCACATGCATTAAACAGGAAGAGCAGCATAAAGAGTAAGCAGGTTCATTTTTATTGCCCTCTGTACAACAAACAGCATTTAAGAAGGTGTGATATTTGTAAATGCAACTAATATTTATTTAAAGATGTAAAATCTGATAGTAAGTTGAAACTGTAAAAATAATTTGCATTAAAACATCATACTGTTTTTATTGTACATATTGTTTTTGGAACTATTTTCGTGGTAGTTTCATTTACTTTGTAAACAAACACGCTCCTTTCCGGCAGTTCAGGATAAAGGGCCGTGACAGCCCCTGGTTTACTCCTGAACTAGCTGATCTCCTGCACTGGAGAGATCATCTTTGGGCAGCAGCAAGAAAATCACACTCAGACACTGATTGGTTGAAATTTCGGCAGCTAAGGAATAAATGCACAACTGCCATTAAAGCTGCAAAACGTAACTACTTCTTATCTCAGACCTCCAAAAATCTAAACGATCCTAAAAAATTCTGGAAAACCATTAAATCTCTCTCAGGCACCCCCCAATCATCTGACCTCCCATCACAATTTCTTGTTGACTCTGTTCCTGTGTCAAATAAGCACGAGATCCTGAACTGTTTCAATAAACATTTTGTTGCTTCTAGTTCATTATTTGACACAGTTACAAACGGAAAATCAGCCACTTTATCTAATAATCAAACTTCTACAAATCAAATCCCTCCTACAAGTCAACCATCTGTTAATCACACCTTCTCTTTTTCTCCGTTCTCAGTCAGTGAGGTAAATAAACTGTTAATTGGACATCATTAACCTCACGCAGACTCTTCCACTGGTACATTTTCATCTTTAAATCACTTCTTGGTCTGCTGCCCTCATACATCTCCTCCTACATGTCTTTGCGTGAGTGCAGCTACAGTGTGCGCTCTCAGGACATGATTACCTGCAGTGTTCCGTCAGTGAGGACTGAACTTGGAAAAAGGGCCTTCTCCTACTCTGCTCCTGCTTCATGGAATATCTTACAAAAAGATCTGAAGCTCTCGACCTTGACTTCTCTAAATGGTTTTCAGAATCTGTTGGAATCCTGGCAAAAACCAATGCAGATTTGTTCCTGTCTTTGATTTTATACGTCTACCTTATAATGTTTTGCTAGTTTTTTGATACTTTGTTAAAAAAAGAAAAAAAAAATCTTTTGTTTTTTTCTCTCTTTTTGTTTTCTATTGTTTATTGTTTGTTTGTTTATTGTTTAATGAAATTCTATCACTGCTGTTCATTGTTCTTTAGTTTTAGCAGGTCGCTTTCGTAAATGAGCCCATGAGGTTCAAAAGATTTACCTGACTAAATAAAGGTTGAATGAATGAATGAATACTTCCTGTATAACTTTTCCTACTCTCTTTCCAGCAAGCAGTAGCTTCTTCTGTTTAGGAAGATGCCTTTGAAGTTTGTAGACCGTGGAAGAGAACTGAAGCAGCAGTAAAGACCTGAGAACTGGAAGAACCTGCAGTCTGGGAGGTCTCAGACCACCAGCTGGTTTGAATCAAGTTAGCATGAAGCCCCTGTCACAAAAAAGGAGACCCAGAGAGGCTCTTTACAACTTACACAATTTATTGAGATGTGGCTGTCACAGCAAATTGGAAAAACCTGTGAAAACCTGTTTACAGGCGATCACGACTCTGCTAAGCTGAATACTCCTGTGAGGACTTTCCCTGCCTTTTTTTTTTTTTTCAAATTCCCCAAAAGGCTCTTCAGTGCCCTCACTGCACTTTATGTAGACCCTGGCAAGATTCTTCAGGACTCTTTAGGACGTAGCTATGGGTATCACATTTTGGCTAGGTTGTTTTGAGTGTGTTGCTGCTTTACATGTAGAACATGTGCAAGCTGAATACAGGAGACTCCCAGGTAAAGTAAGTAATTAGAATTTATTATGACAAAAAACAAACCAAAAGCCGACAGACAGCAAAACTTACTTAAAGAAGAGTTGACAGAGGGAACAGAAACATGCCTTAGGAGGACAATTCACGGACAATTCACAGGACACAAGGACACAGAATAAATACAGATGCTGACTAGAACAAACGACAAACACCTGGGGGGATTAGACACAGGTGAGACAGGAGCTGAAGAACCACGAGGAGGAGGAACACTGAGGGGTGCATGAAACATGAGGACACAGAGAAGGCAGCACAAAACCCAGGAATCCCCCAGTTTCAACTGTATCGTCATGGTTGTAACTGAAGCATCAGGTCAGGTCTTTTTCGGTCCCAGCGACCAAGCTGCACAAGCCCCATTTTGTGGATATGTTGTCACTGTTGCAACTACACTCCCCTATCCTCCACCAGGTCTCCAAAGCAAATGGATGTTACAGCACCACAATCTTCCTTAAAATCTTGCAGTGAAAACAACCGTGGACCTATCATTATATGTTATGGGAGCTCAAGGCATTTAAAACACACACCTGAAGACTGGTGTAGTCCACATTTTTGTAGTGGGTGTACTGTGCTTAGAAACCAAAGTGCACTGGTTAGTACAATGTAATTGTCAACTTATTTAGACTTTTAAGCATATTAAACATTTCCAGTGGCTTCGGATGTTGTCAGTCCATACAATGGGCGTTATTAGCTGTTATCATACCCATTAATAGTGGCAAAACTGTCCAATCTACCTCCTAGCATGTTTAAAATGACGTTATCAGCGTTATTATCGCTGTGAGTAGGCAGCATGTTTCCGTAAACCCGGAAGTGGTTTTTTTTTCAGCTTATGTAATCGTTTTCCTAAACCTAACCTTAAACCTGACCCAGAGGACCAACCCTAAACCTAACCCCCTTACCCTTGTGCCTGAACCTAACCAAGACCCTAAACCTAACGCCAGACCCTTTACTTTAAACTTTAACATGTAGCTATAGACGGAGCCTGCTGTCATCGCTACCAACGGTGACAATGTACCTTTAAACCTAGGAGGTACAGGAGGGGTAATCTGACCGCTACGTATGGGGATGATAATAACTGATAATGGCCATTTAATGGTTAATAACGTTAGAAGCGGGTGCATTAAAAAAAATTATTTGATGCTTATATTTGAATAAATGAACAACAAACACCAAGGACGATGACCTGATTGAAAATTATTGGATTTGATACCTGGATTATTGAGCATGAACTTTCTTGTCTTGAACCACTTTGGCTGCCTGCCTGGGAGGAGTCGACGAGGGACAGGACGGCCTCCAGAAACCATCTTGGCTCCAGCAAACTGGTTGGTCCACTTAAGTTGTTTACTTGGTGGGGTAACAGTGTGCTGGAACTACTCTGACTGATGAAGCCCTCTGGAGTGAGGGTGAAACGTTTCTACTAAAAATAAACTGTCCAGATGACCTGATTGAGAATTATCAGATTTGATACCTGGATGAGCATGAACTTTCTTGAACAACAAACACGTTACATAATTTATAAAACAGTATCAAAGGAAAGCGCTGCATACCGAAGGATTGTTCCGGAAGCATTTAACTGCCTTTTAATGTATTAATAACACATGCCTAATGTCATGTATCATGTCATGTGTCATGTATGACATGTATCACTGAGCACTTTTAAGTGGGTATACTGAAATTCTTAAGCTTTTCTAGTGGGTCTAATTCGTATACCTTATGATCGAAATATATGGCAACATGGCTTGCCATATTATCACCAGCTGCACACTACCATTTCACCATGCGCTAACCAGCCTTGAAATAAGTAAAAAGTTTAGTTAAGCTTCAGATGGACTACTGCCAGGCAGCGATCCATCAGCCCAAATGGATGTTCATTCAGCCGCTGAACTTAGCAGACGAGCGCGGACGACGACCCAAACAGGTGAGATCACAAAATATCTGACATGTCAGAGCAGGGTCCGATGCAGGCAGAAGCAGAGGGTTTAATGCACTTTGATAGCTCCTCAGCTCTGATCTTCTGTCCCCTTTACTCATCTGTGCATAACCGTTAATATGAGCAGTCAAAGCTGAATTAATTTACCCTGATGCATGCTCAATAATCCAGGTGGATCACTCAGCCTTCAGTGAATATCAAACAACGAAAGTGTCCATGTGTGTCCTGAAAGGCGCTTTTAAATAAAATTATTATTATTATCATTATTATCAGGGTGCTAACGATCCGTCATTAGGCTGATGGTCCTACTTGATCATGTGAGCAGCTGGTTTTGGCTGTCATCAGCCAACTGGTTCATCCACTGTGAGAGGGTGTTATTTATAAGACTGAGCTGAATACAGCAGCTCAGACTGAGGAAGTCTTTCGGACGAAAGACGAAACGTTTCTACAAATTTTTTGCTTTGTTTTGTTTTTTGAATGTCCAGAGGACCAGACTTAGCTTTTTTAGACTAAAATTAATTTACTTTTTTGGGGGGGGTTCAGACCTGTAATTACTGTTATTTTGTCAGATCGGGTGGGGTTCAGAAATGATGGCTACGGGCTGGGGCCAGGTCAAGTTGGATTTTTTTTGGACCCGGATGCAACTCCAATGTAGCCTCAGAACAGACTTTTTCTTTAATTAATGAATCCACTGCCTTTTTCAAAGTTTATGCACGAGTAAGTTTTAAACAAAAGCCACACGGACATGCAAATCATACTGTACAAAATGTTTAACTTTATAAAAAATTCCAGGTTGAGGATTAATCAGTGACTACAGCGTTTTGGTGCATTAATATCTAGAATCCTAAAGTTCAATTTAAAACAGCACACTATATCCTGCTGGATTTTAAGACCAAGTGGTACAGTGATTTTCTCTTGAATCACCATTAATGCATTCTTCTAAAATTAACTATTAAAGCATACGACTAACATTTTTAATATAGAATGGTTATCTTTTAATAGATGAATACAAAAGAGTATTATTAAGAGTTATAGTGACTTATTTTATATGCACTGCATCAGGGGCTCAAAGGTTTGACCTTGACAACTTTGAGTTGGTACATTAAAAAGTCTTCCTCTGTAAAGACATCAGTCATCAGCTCTCAAGAGAGCTAAACTAATTTGTTAAAACAAACTCCAGTTTACTTCTCGCCTGCTTTCAGTGCTTGCATCGGTGCAACCAATCTGGAGGAATTGGTCCTTCTGATCTCATTAGTGATTCTTTGTTTTCACGCTCAGGTTTTTGTGTTTGGCAATCGCATGGAAATTTATTAAAATCAACTTTTTCAATGTAAAGCGTTTGGTTCAAGTTAAACAGGTTTCAGGTTGATAAAAACTCATGTTGCTCTTTGATTATACCTTATATCATCTCCATAGGTTGCGTTCAGACTGTCCCTCCTGTTTTATTTGATCATTGATTTTAGTTGCACTTTGTAGAGATTTTTGTTAATGAAAAGTGTGTTACAAATTAAATTCATTATTATTATTATTATTATTATGACCTCCTTTACCTCCTAGTAGGTTTAAAGGTTTAAAGGTATAATTTTATTGCTGATAATAGGGACAGGGGGTTAGGTTAAGAGTCATGGATCAGGGGTTAAGTTTACGGTCAGTGCTCTGGATCAGGTGTAAGGTTAAGTTTAGAAAAAGGCTTAAATAAAGCTAACAAAAAAACCTTCCAGTTTTAGATCAGAGTCAGAGTCAGAGTCAGAGAGTCTTTATTGTCATTTGCACCGCATGTGGTACATGAGATGAAAACGAGATTATGTACACGAGGTCCCAGTTACATCCAACAACAAATGAAAGAGAAAAACAGTAATAACATCGAGAACTAACTAAGAAAAACATCAACTAGTAATACACTAAGCCTAATATAGTGGGAATAAACAGCAGCACGAACATGAGTTTGTATGAGCAGATGGTCACAGATGAACACAGATGAACACAGCAACAAGAAAACATATCAGCATCAGCATGATGTGATATTTTGCAGTGTTTATTTTAATTTTATTTTTATTTATTCATGAGTCTAACAGCCTCAGGGTAGAAGCTGTTCCTCAGTCTAGTGGTTCTACACTTGATGCTCCTCAACCTCCGTCCTGAGGGGAGTGGGGCAAAGAGTGAGTGTGCTGGATGAGTGAGGTCTTTCATGATACAGGTGGCTCTTTTCCTGCATCTAGAGGTGTAAATGTCTGTGATGGTGGGGAGACTGACTCCAACAGACTTCTGTGCAGCCTTCACCACTCTCTGCAGAGCTTTCCTCTCTTCAACTGTGCAGCCTCCATGCCACACGTTGATGCTGGAGCACAGGATGCTCTCCACTGCACACCTGTAGAAGGAGGTGAGGACTGGGCTGCTCAGACCAGCTCGTCTCAGCCGTCTGAGGAAGTAGAGTCTCTGATGACCTTTCTTGATCAGGCTGGTGGTGTTGTTGCTCCAGCTG
>JBBPBX010034539.1:0-32573 GCA_038048925.1 Garcialebias charrua
ACAAAGTACAAATGGCTGATAAATATGTTGCATGCACAAACCATGTTTTCCCTGCTGTGAGTGACATCAAATCATGTATGTCGTTGCACGTAAGCACAAATAAAACTCATAAAACAGCACATCCCTGTTTTATTGAAAAAAAAAAAACACACCAACACAAATAATGTCAACAGTACGGGCCTCTGGCCTGTCGGCCATCATAAAGGGGGGGGGCCACATCCCCCTCCCTCACGGCTCATGGGGTGCCAGCCTATTCAATAAGCCCCAGCAGGGTGCCTTTGAACCTGTCTCCAGAAGACAGACCCAGAGGCGTCTGCGAACAGACCCTACACCTCTCGCTAAGGCAGGTGGGAAAGGGCACGTGTCCCAGCCCCCGCTCCAGTAAGAGCAAGGGGCCGGCTAATACACTAGCCAGACGACCACGTGACACGTTCGCACCACAGGAGAGCACGTCGGACGCCCCAAAGCAGACACATTTTTCACACCCTCTGAGAAGCGGCTGTGATCACGCTACTGTGCGTGTAAAAGGATCAGAGTTGAACCAGATCTTTCCTACTGTTTTTGAAGGGAAGCTGGGCTCCTTATCAACAAATTATCTTGAGTCTGCCGGCCACAAAGGATCATCCCCACGTTCACACATTGCTGCTGCTCCTTTATTATTCATGAAGGACACACAAGGCTCGAGCAGTGGAAGTGCAGCACGTGATTTTCCTCACAAAGCTGCATCAACCTTGTCCCCACACAATATCCCACCTGAGGGGACAACAATTGGAATCAGGAGGTCTGCTCGTTTACAGAAACAGCAGCCCCTCAACCCAACAGAAAACCCTGTTGTGGAGGGAAACAGTAGCTTTCCTGTCCCAACTCATTCTAATAAAATTAATAGACTCCATCTGTCTTCGAGGAGACTCGATCAGGGACGTCTGTTAACACATCAACGTGGAGACCCGCTCCCCAACCTGGTGGACTCTCAAAGTCTCACACAGGAAGTCACAGCCCAGCTGTTTAGGCCAGGATCTGGAATTAATTCCAGCCTGTTAGCTGAAAAAGACAGACTGATGGCGTCGGGGTTGCCTGAGAACGTGGTGACAACTATACAAAATGCCCGTGCCGGGTCAACACAGTCCCTATACGCACAAAAGTGGCGCATCTTCGAAGCCTGGTGCTCAGAAAGAAATATAATTTCTTATGCTTGCGACCTGGCTCAACTTTTAACTTTCCTTCAGGATCTACTGGAAAAGGGTCGTTCTTATTCAACGATTAAAGTGTTCCTTGCAGCTATCTCTGCCTGTCACGAGGGCTGGGGACACAGGACTCCTGGAGCACATCCAATCATAATGAGATATATGAAAGGTGTGCTTCGAACCAGGCCGCCCAGCAGGACCTTGACCCCTGGTTGGGATCTTGGTCTGGTCTTGGGGGCTCTTTGCGACCCACCATTCGAGCCTCTCAGCGAGATTAAGATAGATCTTCTATCTTATAAAACTGCTCTTCTCCTGGCTCTGTGCTCGGCGAAACGCGTGGGTGACCTCCATGCATTGTCTGTACACCCAATGTGTACCAGATTCGCCCCTGACGGGTCAAAGGTCACACTAAGGCCTAATCCCGCATATACTCCCAAGGTCCTGACCCTGAACCATAGGAGTCTGGACTTTGATCTCTCCTCCTTTCCACCTGCCCCTGTCCTCACTCAGGAACAGGAAAGGCTACAGGCTCTTTGCCCGGTGAGGGCTTTACGCACCTACATGCAAAGAACAGCCGAATGGAGGAAAACAACCCAACTGTTTGTCTGCTTTGCCGCACCTGCTACAGGAAAGGCCCTATCAAGATAGCACCTCTCACATTGGGTGACGGAGGCCATTAAGAGGGCATATGGTAGCAAGGGTCAACAAGTGCCTTTTGGAGTCCATGCTCACTCAACCAGGGGTTTGGCCACTTCATGGTCATTGTTCAAGGGCGTGTCAGTTGCAGACATTTGTGCTGCTGCGAACTGGAGCTCTTTAAACACTTTTGCAAAGTACTACAGTTTGGATGTTACTGCGTGTGATGTCACTCAGGCTGTTCTTTCTAATACACAATAGAAAGTAGCTTTGAGATGCCTTCTGGTCAAGGGCAGACGTTCACACTAACAGGCATTTTACTGAGCATTTCAAGGGCGTGAATGAATTACGTTCCCATAGCAAGTATGTTGCACCGAGAGACCGAACTGAAAGGGAACTGAAAGTTATGCACCATAACTCATGTTCCCTGAAGGAAGGGAACGAGGTGCAACATAGCTGGCCCTTTTCAATGCTGAAAGCTCGGTGAAGTGCAATTTCTGAGGAAGATGGAGGGGCGTCAGTCGCCTAAGTACCTAAAGGGCGGTACCTCTGGCGCGGGGTGACGCCCCCTGCCGTAAAAGGCGTGAATGTATTCCTTCAGGTAATCGTGCGGGGGCGCAATTCCCATAGCAAGTATGTTGCACCTCGTTACCTTCCTTCAGGGAACATGAGTTATGGTGCAAAACTTTCAGTTTTGATGCTCTACCAAACTCCATGATGCAGATCTTCAAAGGAACAAAATCAGATCATTCATCTAGAAACCAGCGTGGAAGCCCCATAATGCTAGGTGGAATGGAGATCACTAAAAACATGTTCCAACAAACTTATAAGATCATGTCTGCAGAAGATTACTTTACCTCCCGGTAGATTTTTTTGGTCTTCTATATTTGAAGAAGTTAACTGGAAACAAGTTTGGTTAAATGGGGGAAAAAAATTGTATAACAAATAAAGTTAAAGGGGTTTCATATAAAATCAATCATAATGCATACCCTATTAAAAAAAANCATCATCTGACCTCCCATCACAATTTCTTGTTGACTCTGTTCCTGTGTCAAATAAGCACGAGATCCTGAACTGTTTCAATAAACATTTTGTTGCTTCTAGTTCATTATTTGACACAGTTACAAACGGAAAATCAGCCACTTTATCTAATAATCAAACTTCTACAAATCAAATCCCTCCTACAAGTCAACCATCTGTTAATCACACCTTCTCTTTTTCTCCGTTCTCAGTCAGTGAGGTAAATAAACTGTTAAATGATCTTGATCCTAAAAAATCTGCAGGTCCAGATGAACTTCCACCTTACTTCTTAAGGCTGGCTGCTCATATCATCACAGTCCCTGTGACCCACATCTTTAATCTGTCCATAAGCCAAAACACCATTCCGGATGCTTGGAAAACAGCCTTTGTTCTTCCTTTGCTGAAGGGAGGTGACCCCACCTCATTGAACAATTATCGACCGATCTCTAAACTCTGCATCTTAGCCAAGGTTCTAGAAAAACTGATAAACTCTCAGATCAAAAACTATCTGGACTCATTTAACATCTTACCTCTTCATCAATCTGGTTTCAGGAAAAAACACAGCACAACAACTGCTTCTCTGAAGGTTCTGAATGATGTTGTTGAAGCATTGGATGCTAAGGACTATTGTGCTGCACTTTTCTTAGACCTGTCTAAAGCTTTTGACACTGTGGATCATAACATCCTGTGTCATAAGCTCTCAGAAATCGGTTTCTCTGATCACACCATCGGTTGGTTTTCTAACTATCTTTCCAATCGGAGGCAATGTGTTCAACATAACGGTACTTTTTCCAGCTATTTAACAGTTAAAAATGGTGTACCACAAGGCTCAGTTTTAGGACCCACTCTCTTTACAATCTACATAGCTAATGTAGGTCACTGCATCCCTGATGCATCCTTACATTTCTATGCTGATGATACAGTTGTTTATTGCCGAGCTAAAACAGTAGCTAAGGCTTTCCAGTTACTGCAATCCGCTTTTGACATCATCCAGTCAGATTTGTTCCGTCTCAAACTTGTCCTAAATGCTGATAAAACAAAAGGGATGTTTTTTTCAAATAGGAAGGCGGTTCCAGCAGATCCTCCTCTGATTTTATCTTCAAATGGTGTACCTATCGAGTTTGTTGATTCCTATAAATATCTGGGTATCCTGATCGATTCACATCTCTCTTTTAAACTCCACGTGGAAAACCTAGTGAAGAAACTGAAAGTTAAACTGGGTTTCTTTTTCAGAAACAGATCATGTCTATCACTGAATGTTAGGAAACGCCTTGTATCTGTGACTTTCCTTCCCTCCATTGATTACGGTGACATTCTCTACATGAATGCTCCTACAAGCACCCTGCGGATGTTGGATGTTGTCTATCATGGTGCACTAAGATTCATAACTGGTTGTGATTATCGTACACACCACTGCACCCTGTATTCACTGGTTAACTGGACATCATTAACCTCACGCAGACTCTTCCACTGGTACATTTTCATCTTCAAATCACTTCTTGGTCTGCTGCCCTCATACATCTCCTCCTACATGTCTTTGCGTGAGTGCAGCTACAGCGTGCGCTCTCAGGACATGATTACCTGCAGTGTTCCGTCAGTGAGGACTGAACTTGGAAAAAGGGCCTTCTCCTACTCCGCTCCTGCTTCATGGAATATCTTACAAAAAGATCTGAAGCTCTCGACCTTGACTTCTCTAAATGGTTTTCAGAATCTGTTGGAATCCTGGCAAAAACCAATGCAGATTTGTTCCTGTCTTTGATTTTATACGTCTACCTTATAATGTTTTGCTAGTTTTTTGATACTTTGTTAAAAGGAGGAATGTGTATATATGTATATATATATATATATATATATATATATATATATATATATATATATATATGTATATATGTATGATATATATATATATATATATATATATATATATATATATTTTTTTCTCTCTTTTGTTTTCTATTGTTTATTGTTTGATTGTTTATTGTTTAAGGAAATTCTACCATTGCTGTTCATTGTTCTTTAGTTTTAGCAGGTCGCTTTCGTAAATGAGCCCATGAGGTTCAAAAGATTTACCTGACTAAATAAAGGTTGAATGAATGTTCTTTCTAATACACAATAGAAAGTAGCTTTGAGATACCTTCTGGTCAAGGGCAGGCATTCACACTAACAGGCATTTTACTGAGCATTTCAAGGGCGTGAATGAATTACGTTCCCATAGCAAGTATGTTGCACCGAGAGACCGAACTGAAAGGGAACTGAAAGTTATGCACCATAACTCATGTTCTCTGAAGGAAGGGAACAAGGTGCAACATAGCTGGCCCTTTTCAATGCTGAAAGCTCTGTGAACTGCAATTTTGGAGACAGTTGGAGGGGCGTCAGTCGCCTAAGTACCTAAAGGATGGTACCTCTGGCGTGGGGTAACGCCCCCTACCGTAAAAGGCGTGAATGTATTCCTTCAGGTAATCGCGCGGGGGCACAATTCCCATAGCAAATATGTTGTACCTCGTTCCCTTCCTTCAGGGAACATGAGTTGTGGTGCTTAACTTTCAGTTACCTTTCAGTTGTTCTCTCGGTGCAACATAATTGCTATGGGAACGTAATTAATTCACGCCCTTGAAATGCTCAGCAAAATGCATGTGAGAACATCTGCCTTAATACGGTAGGCATTTCCCAGCCGTTCTCCACAAGGTATGTAGAGAGCACAGTCTGAGAAGAAAAATGCCACATGTAGAAACATCAGCCTGATGTTACCACTGGACACATAGATGAAAACACCAATTAGAGACAGCATAAGTGTCCTCTGCTAGTGTGATTACTCATCATCTCCTTTTTCCCCGGAAATCTTGAGAAGCAGGAGGAAAAGAGCAAGGGACCCGTTACGCCACTGGCAATCAGATGGCAATGGGGAGGTTAAAAAAACCCAGTTCAAGCACTGGGTAACCTTCCAGGTCCCCAGGGGAAAAATGTATGTACAAGGGGCACGCTCGAGTCCCTCATCTGCTTCTTGAACAGACAACTACTAGGACTGTCAAAGAGGCCCATCTTGATGTTCGAGAACTGTCAGAGGAGAGGGTAACCCTTCCACTGAAGCATTTCCCAAGTAAACATAAACACCAAGGGTGTCCCTTGTGTATGCTCTTGTTGTTGTTGGAACAAAGACAATCAGGCCTTAGGCCCTCAGCCATTTCCCTTCAGTGGCCAGGCTGAAAGCTGCCACAGCTCCGGACGTGGGTGTAGAAGCTGCCCACGTGCCTGAGTCAGCAGGTCTCTGTAAGAAGGCAACTGCCATGGTATCCCTGAACATTGAGAAGTAGAGGTCACATTGTGAGCTGGCTCCGCATAGGAACAAGTCCACCGAGGTTCTTCCAAACCGTGACCAGACCTGATCCACGACTCGTGGGTTCAGTCTTCATTCTGATTCCAAAAGAGACCCTCTTGAGAGGGCATTCGCTCCGTAACTCAGTTCACTCGGAACATGAGTCGCCCTGAGCGACAATAATCCTGGAGCGTACCATGTGAGCATCCTCTGTGTCAGGCTGAGGAGGGCTTGGGATCTCGTCCCCCCTTCCCAGTCAATGAAGGACACCGTGGTTTTGTTATCTGATTACACCAGGACGTGCTGTCCCGCAATCAGACCTTTACCAAAGAAGTATTTTGCTGACAGGAATACGGCCAACAACTCCAGGAAGTTGATGTACAATCTTGCTTCCTGCTCATTCCAGAGGCCTCGGGCATTCTGATTTCTGCAGACTGCCTCCCCATCCTGTTTCCGAGGTGTCCCTCATGATGACCACACGGGATGACACCCTACCTTACGAGACCCCTTCCGTGAACACAGGCAGGTCCCTCCAAGGTTCCGGGGCCCTCAGGCACTTTGAAATGATTCTAAACTTTCCTGTTCACCCAGACGGGGGCAGGTGGTTTTGTTGGTTTAGCCATATATGCAGGGCCCGCATCTTCAGCAATGCGTGTGGCACACAGGGTATGGCTTCCGCCAAGAGGCCTAAAAGGCATTGGCACGTTTACAGGGGAATCCGTTGATTCAGTTTAAACTTTGCCAGGCAACGGCGAATCGAGGAAACACGTTCCTCTGAGAGCCATGCCCTGTACCGGATGGTGTAGACCTGCACTCCCAGAAATACGGTAATCCGTGATGGGGTCAGGTCACTCCTTTGTAGGTTTATGACAAAACCGAGAGACTCCAGGTGAGAGATCACCCTGCAGGAGTGTGACTGGGCCTGTATTCTGCTTCCGGCCAAAAACCAGGAGGTCATCCAGGTAGTTCACAATCCTGACTCCTTGATTCCTAAGAGGGGTCAGGGTTGCATCCAGACATTTAGTAAATGTACGAGGAGCAGTCTTCAAACCAAAGGGTAAGGCGGCCGTGGCATAGTGGTAAGGGCAGTCGTCTCCCGATCAGAAAGTTGGCGGTTCGACTCCCGGGACCCGCACCATGTGTCGTTGTGTCCTTGGGCAAGACACTTAACCCTGAGTTGCTCCCGGTAGGACTGGAAAGCACCTTGCATGGTAGTCTGCCGCCACCGGTTTATGAATGTGTGTAGCATTCAATATATGTGTAGCACTTTGAGATTTTCAGTAATGAAAAGTGCGTTATAAATTGAATTAATCATCAATTAATCATCATAAAGATGGTGTAGTGACTAGGGAATCGGACTTGGGATCCGAAGGACCCAGGTTCGAACGCCGGCCACGGCACACCTTGGAGTGTCTATGAGTGCACATCTATTTTCCCCAGCTCCCTGAGCGCTGACTACGGCTGCTCACTGCACCACCTGGTGGTGGTTGGGTTAAATGCAGAGACCAATTGCGTCTGTCAGGTATGGGAAACATACACAGATGACAAAAATGTGACATTTATTTTATTTTTTTATTTTTATAAGCTTTCCCTTCGAAGGCAACCGGAGGAATTTCCTGTGCCTCCTCCAGACGCCCACATGGAAATTAGGCGTCTTTCAAATGCATTGTACATGCGTAGTCTCCAAGTCTCACGGACTGGGGGACCTGCCGCAGTGTCAACATTTTGAACTTGAAAAATTCTTGTTTTCTTTCCCAGAGTCCTGAGATCCAGGACCGGTCTCAGGGATTCATCTCTTTTGGGCACCAGGAAGAGCTTGCTACGCTGACCGGAGCATGGTTTGTGCTCTGGAACAATATTTATTACTCCTTTCTGTAGCATCGTTGACACTTCCTCCCTCAGCATGTGTTTGTGTACTGGGTTAATGTCCGAACGCAGCACCCCCACGAAAAAAAAGGGGGGAGGGGTGTCCCTTGATGAACTGTAGCTTGAGCCCACAACGCATCCGTTGTGATGACCCGTTCGTTTGTCAGACACACCCTCCAGGTCTGTGCGTGCGCCATGAGCCTGGGAGGGATGTCTAGCTGCTGCTTGTAATGTTTGAGTGAGGGAAGGGTGGCCTTCGACCCCTCTCGCGTACTCTGAAGCAGGTTGGTCTGCCCAGCAGAAGACATTGCGAGATCTGACTGTCGTAGGCAAAACTCGTGTGTCCCACTGCGGTTCATAGTCTGACCTAGTACTGTAGTTTGTGTTTCACAAAAGTGGTGAGTCAAGAACCAGGGCAGTCTGTGCTCTGGTACTTTCATTCTTGTATATGCATGAAACAGTGTTTGTTTTTTATTACACATACAGTAGACGAGTTATGTTTAGTGCGCACAAACATACCACCAGATCCTTGTAGCATTTTACAAGTGAAGTCTGGGGTCAAAAGGTTAGGTTCCCGTACTACGTGAGCGGGCAAACCTGAAGCCCTGTTCCCATTTTGGGACCAGGACGCATTCAGTAGTCTGAGATTTTATTGTCGTGTATGGATGGCAATTTCTCTTTACTACACAAGGGTCTGAGTGTTCTTGTGTGTTTAAACGTTCCGAACCAGCTAGTCTGTGCTCCTTAAACACAGGTACTGGTAGTAAAAGTTCGGCATTTTCTCTCCCTCTGTGAGTGAGAGCGCCTGTAATGGTGCAGGGGCATCTTAGACTTTCATTTTCTTTTGCTGGTGGCCCCTTGCAGCTCCTGTAGATTTTTTGCCTGGTGAACCTGCGATACCGACGCCCCTTGTCCTTGTTCATCCCACCAGGGCCCCTCGGGCCCTGACATGGTTAATGTCAGAGAGTCATCCATAGCCTCATGGGTGGATAAGCTCTCAGCGTCACAATGTTCTCGTCGTGGGCGTAGGAAAACTACCAGGTAGCGCATCTGAACAGGTAGCTGAAATTCCTCCTCCTGGACTGTGCTGGACAGAGAGTCTCCTTGTTAGCCTGGGCTAAACGTGGAGGTACTCGTGAGCCCGCTAGCGGTGCTAAGATGGGCCCTTGAGCAGCGTAGCATCGGTAAAAAACACTTAGTTATGCGATGAATTCTACCGTCGATTCGGTCGGACAGGATAGCGAAACAGGCAAAATATGAGAAGGTTAGTTAGCAAGCTAGGCCAAGCATTTTCACATACCTCACGATGGAGTCCTTCATTGTCCACTCGTAGCCGCGCTAATTGTGTTAGCAACGCTATCGTCCGCCCCGTGTTGTTGTGGGTACTCCTGGTTAGCCATGCTAACCGTGGGAGCTAGCCAGATAGCAACGGGGTTACTCCATTTCCACTCTCCTTTCTCCGGGGTCATCCGCAAGAATAGCGTTCGCTAATCGAGCAGTAGAAAAGCAGAAGAGAAAAGGCACGGGAGCTGGGGCTCCCTGGCCTGCTGGTCTTCTTTGAGTTTTGGGTTTTCGCATTACCTTCTCGGGAGCCATGGCTGAGAAGAGTTAAGCCCGTTAGCAATTCTAACGTCATCTGGAGACGTCTCCTTCCTCGTGTCGCTTTCGCCGGCTGGCCTGCTACTTTTTAGCAGGGTAGCAGTGTCGCGCAGTCAGCGCCGTCGAGCGAAGCGGTCTGTGGAGAGAGGAGAAGAAAACTTTGGGGTGAAGGAAAAATGTGCCGGACCAGCTTTCGCTAGCCCAGCAGTCCGCAGGAAAAGATTCTCTGTATGCTCTGTGTAGGGAGCGAGCTCACCTCTAGTCGAGCGATGAAAATACAGAGAAGATCCGAGAAGAGTGTTTCAGGTTTAAGCGAGGTGAAGGGCAATAAGAGAAAGATGGACGATCGTCAGCCGCTTAAATATCCAGAGGGCGGGGCCTCTGGCACGACGCTGACGCCCTAGCCGTAAAGGCGTGAGTGTATTACTCCAGGTAACCGCGCGGAGGCGCTGATTCCCATAGCAATTGTGTTGCACCGAGAGAACGACTAAAAGGGAACATTTCACTCTCAAATATTAATTCTAGTAAGAAAATGCCTCAAAATTCCAGTCAAAATAAAATAAAACAAACTTCTTTTTTATTTATTTTTTTACATATGTATTACAACACTGAGTCTAAATACTCCTCTTTCACTAAAAGTCAAACTGGTTATTTTTGCATGCTGCACCATTGCTTATTCACTAATTGCTGAAAAAAAAAAAACCTTACTGAGCCTAATTACTGTGGAACCTGCATGGTGTGTTTCAAGCTTTCACTGACTGACTGTTCTTCTCATTAATGTACTTCAGATTTACAGTTGTACTTCATGTGTACCATATTTACATTTTTCTTTATTTCTTTATTCTTGTCAGTCATGCATTATCGTCCAACATTTAACCTGATTGTCCACTGACAGCTCTGTTATCTGATTGGGTTTCTGCTGGAAATGCACAACTGTATTCACTAAATGCGGAAAATTATGCAGTTTTTGTTTCCCCTTGATGTAGGTTATTCTCTCTTCTGTGTCTTGCAGATTTTTCCTGATGTATCTTATTAACAAGGATGAAACTGAACACACGGGGCAGGTAGAAAATGGTTTCTTCTTTTATACTGCATGATCTCACCAAAAAGAGTATTAGGTGGGCACTTTAAAGGCTGCAGCACAATTTAACTGTCAGAAAGATCACGTCTAATATATTCATCCACAACACTTCCCCATGTCTCAGTGACCTATTAATTCCAGCATTTGCTATGATAATGACGACACTGTAGTGTAACCTTTTTCAATAAAACCAAATTTGCATTCACACAATCCCTCTAAAGCTCGAGGAATGCACGATAATGATAATAATCCAAGCCAGGCGGGCCCCTTATGATTATGGTTTGTCTTTTTACTCATATTCTGTCTTTTCATTCAAACCACACATTGAGCTTTACATTTCTGCAGGTATATTTTTAATTGTGACATTGTGCATGACGTGCTGCACAAGGAAAAGGTAAATGATTAAATGCAACAAATATTTTCTGTTTTAGTGCCTTTTGGAGTTTTACGGAACCCCGGAGGGGACATGGGGAATTTTTTTTTAACTTTTGCGTTCCCTCGCAAACGTTTTGTGTTCCCACGCAATACCACCGTACTGTACTGAAGTGTTACCTCACAGACAACAAATTCCTCCGTCAAAGATACTGGTCATGATTTAATGGAGTTTTGTTTTGAAATCAGCCTTAAATATAAGGATATCCAGTGTGTGCTACAGTGGTAAAATTAGTTTAACGTTGGATATTTCCCTTTCATGCGCCGTGGATTCAGGGCTTCCTCATTCAAGCCGACGACGCAGGCAGCCTGATTTCAGCTGTTCAGTCTGTCCCTCCTCCAAGGAGCGATAGTTCTCTTAGGGACCGTCAACCAATTACTGGGCTAATGAGCTTGGTCTGAACACCGTTGTATATTTTCAGGGTATTTGTCAAAGCAGCATCATGTACAGTATCATAAGTTTTCTCAGTATAGTTCTGTATGGTAATAATCATGAATTTTCTCACCATTTAAAATCCAAAACAACAAAATGGCACTTGTGTTTCAAAAGTACTGTAACTTTCTTTTAAAGCATCAAATTTCATTCAAGGATTCAAAGATTCAAGATTCTTTATTTGTCATTCCGCCACATGTGGTGGAACGAAATTGTGTACACAGGGTCCCAGTTACTTCCAACAGGTAGTCCCCGACTTACGAACAAGTTCCGTTCTTACGCTCAACCGTAACTCGATTTTCGACGTAACTTGAAACATACATCCAAACTGCACTTTATATGTACAGTACTGTATTTTACCAAGCACTTAGCCTATCCGAACACAGTACCCTACATAAGTATCAAAAAACACATTCATTTCAGAGCCATAATGAAGTGAAAAAAGAGTTGATTTCCTACTCTGGACTGCTGGTGAAGCCTTTTCCTCCGTTTCTCCCTCCCTCCTCCGGATTCTCCATTCGTTTACATTGTAAAATCGCCATCTATAAAACAGCTACTTTTCCACAGCTGCTACCTGTTTCTACCTGTCCAGCTTGCTCCAACAAGTTTTTTTTTTTGAATGTCCAGAGGACCAGACTTAGCTTTTTTTAGAGAGTACAGGCATCTGTAGCCTCCACAGCTAGCAAAACTGGAAACCGGAAATTGGCCGGAAACTGCGTAAATAGGCTTCAAAATAAAATGTTTCATTATATATATATATAAACATATATATATAACATATATATATATATATTTTTTTTTTTTTATTATTATTTTTTTATTTATTTAATTTAATTTTTTAATGGAGATGCGTGTCGCAACCCCGAAACGTCGTAAGTCGAGGCCGTCATAAGTCGAGGACTACCTTAAAATCTGTGTTAAAGAAAATCTGTAATAAGATCTAAGATATGAACTAAGAAAATCGTTGACTAAAAACACAATAAGCTCACACTTCCAGAGGGCTTCATCAGTCTGAGGAGTCCCAAGTAAAATGTTTTCTCTACTAAAAAAGTTAAGTCTGGTCCTCTGGCCATTCAAAAAACTAAACAGATGAAAGACGAAACGTTTCTACAATTTTTTTGTTTTGTTTTGTTTTTTGAATGTCCAGAGGACGAGACTCAACTTTTTTAGCCTTTTCTACCTGGATTATTGAACATGAATTCAGGATGTTTTCCCCACTAAACAGTACACTCCTTTAGTGGACCATCCAGTTTGCTGGTGACTGATAAAGCCCTCCAAATAGAGGGGGAATTGTATTTCCACAAAAAAGAAACTGTTCAGATGACCTGACTGACTATTATTGTATTTTGTATCTGGATGATTGAGCATGAACTTTGATGCTTTAAAAGAAAGTTACAGTACTTTTGAAACACAAGTGCCACCTTGATCTTTTGGATTTTAAATGGTGAGAAAATTCACAATTTATTACCATGCAGAAATATACTGAGAAAACTGTAGTTATGATACATGGTGCTGCTTTGACAAATACTCAAAATACAGTAATTTGTTGACGGTCCCTAAGAGAACTATCGCTCCTGGGAGAGACAGATTGAGAGCAGACTGCCTGCGTCCGCTCGAACAAGGAAGTCACAGCTGAATCCACGGAGCATGGACGTGAAATATACAACATCAAATTAATTTTACCACTGCATCACACACTGGATATCCTTATATTTAAGGATGATTTCAAAATTCAATTCAATTCAGTTTATGTACTGCTACCGGTGTATGAATGTGTGTATGAATGGGTGGATGGTTGGTATTGTAAAGCGCTTTGGGACCCCTCATAGGGGGCTGGAAAGCGCTATATAAATAAGCTCCATTTACAATTTACCATTTATATTGCGCCAAGTCACAAACTCCTGCATGAACCTCAAACGCGGGTGTCACATTATTGCTGTTGTCTGTGAGTTAACACTATATTGCGAGGCAACGCAAAACTATTGTGAATGAACGCAAAAACTATTGCGAAGGAACGCAAAACTATTGCGAGGCAACGCAAAACTATTGCGAGGGAACGCAAAAACTATTGCGAAGGAACGCAAAACTATTGCGAGGCAACGCAAAACTATTGCGAGGGAACGCAAAAACTATTGCGAGGGAACGCAAAAGAAAAAATTTCCCCACGTCCCCTCCGGGGCTCCGTAGTGTTTATCTCCAAAGATTGATGTACATTAAAAATATATAAGAACTTCTATGTGTACTCAATTAAAACAATCAATTTTCAGCTTTTTCATTATGTAATAGTTTGCATTTTGATTCTGCAATATGATAATATACAAATGATCAGGGCAAGCAGAAGTATTTTAACCCTCACTTCCAGTGGTTTGATCTTCTCATACTAAAACGGATGCAAAATAAATTTGTGAAAAATGTTCATTTGGTTTGTTTAACACTAAAGCATTGTTACTTTGTTAATTTACTGATCCGATGCGCCTACTGCTCACAATTGTTTACATTTGATGTGATGTTTGGACGAATAACTCTGTGGACTTTGCAGGAATCCTATGTGTGGAAAATGTACCAGGAGCGATGCTGGGAATTCTTTCCTGTGGGAGACTGTTTCCGTAAGCAATACGAGGATCAACTGGGATGAAAGGAAATAAGAGAGGTCAAACGCCTCCCAGGATGGTGTTTACAGAATCTGCAGTGATTGTTCTCTTTAGACTCACTAAATTACCTAAAAAATGTGTGTTTGAATTAATCTATTAGTCTGCTTGATTTATTTTCTCCTAAAATTGTATTCTATGACAAAGCTTTAGGGCCACGCTAAGAAAAACAAAATTAAAGCCATAAAATTATGAGAATAAAGTCCTATTATTATGAAAATAAAGTTGAAAATAAAGTCTTAATATTACGAGAATAAAGTTGTACAATACTTTTTTTTTGCAGCTCTCCTTTTTTTCTCTCTCCACGAGTTGGATTCACGACGTGACCTGTCAATCAATCCAGTAGGCGTGTCAACAAATGACCAATCCTAAGCTAAATGAGTCGTAATATTATCCAAACTCCGACACGATAAAACAGGTTTACCACATTTTAACTGCGGTAAAATGAAGAATGTTGATCATCTTGTTAAGTTATACTTTGGTATTGGTTTTTACAAATAAGGACATACATAATCTGTTAGCACAGCAGGATCATATTATCAGTATCAGGACTTTGAACCTGCTTACAGTAAAGCCCCCCAGTATACTCCCACATACGTCATTGCACTTTGGTTGGCCTTGTCGCTGTTTAAAGTGCTCAATAAATAAAATGGTATGGTATGGTATGGTACGTCCATATGCAGAGGTACACACATACATATGCAGAGATACACGCATACCTCCACAGGTCACGTCAGCGCAAAGCTCAATTATGCGTACGCTGTGTCGCACAATAATCTACTCGGCGACGGATGCAACATGTAATAAATCCCCCTTCATCCCTGATCTGGCCTTTTCTTTTGGTTTTTTGCCAAAGGGCAAGCGACCTCTTCCTCCACCGTTGACACCATGACTGAAATGGGGAGAAATTAAGGAGTTTGTCACAAGCAAATTAAAATCAGGTTCATCGTGGCTGTGGGAAGGTCTGGAGATTTCCTGGTGGGCTGGTCTGATGTGTGAGCTGTAGGACCAGCACTCCCTGGTTTTTTTTTTTAGATCTTTTTATTAACAACATATAAACACAGAACACCGCTGAGGCTGCCAGCGCTCATTTATTATTTTTACTTTTACCTGTCAATCAATCCAGTAGGTGTGTCAGCAAATGACCAATTGGCGACCTCAATTTGTCTCGAAGGTAAATGCTCCTTGTCTGTGGAGCTGACTGCAGCCGCTCAGGGTGGACGGTCGCACATGAAGTCTCAACCCTCTGCGTACAGTACGCGCGTACCTCTGCACGTAGGTATGTACGCGCGAGTATACTGGGGGTGGTACGCTCTGATGGGCTGCAGAGCAAGGAGCATTTAGCTTCGGATTGGTCATTTGCTGACACGCCTACTGGCTTGATTGACAGGTGTAATGATATAGGAGTTATTAGTCAGTTTACTGACTTACCTATATTTTTAGATGCGTAGGTCTGAGCAGAGTTTATCTGCACAAACTTGCCACCAATTCGCGAGTTCTTCCTTTTTCAGGTACTAAATTGCTTTTACTGTAATTAGGAAAAATGTAATTTCACAAGAGACTTCAAATTATGTTGGTCTACCAGAAAATAGACCTTTTATTGAAATTATCATGAAAGTACATTAAACATTTGTATCGATATTAGCTCTGATTTAATAACTACGTTGACAAGAATTCAAATTAAAACAGACAGTTAGGAACTTTTACTGTTGGCACATTACTTAACAGATTAATAGCTTATGAAAAGAAGAAATAGGAGGAAGATTTGAGATAAGTGAAAGCTAAGTTAACTGAAGTTGGTTATTTTGAACCAGACTGGGTGACACCTTTTTCCCACACGAGCAGCTGCTGGGCTCCCGCACGCTCAAACACACCACGACTCGTTACCTGTTGACGGTTCGTCTCTTGGAGATAAGAGTGGAGAAGTGTCTGGACACACACGTGGATGGGTTTGTCCAACGGCCGTCCAGTTGAAACTTCAGCGTGTGTGGCTGATTCACGATACGAGGAAACTCGCCTCCCTCGGCAGGAAACAACGGTCAAGCGCACAGACTGATTTTTCAAAATAAAACTTCAGAAAACAAATTCTTCCAGAAGATGAGTGAATGAGTTACAGTAAGCTTTACTGTAACTCCAGCTGAAACGTGGGTCTAGTTGACACAATGACCGGAACGTCTCCAGCTTTTTCCAGAGAAGAAACCAAGTTCTTAGGAGGTTCTTCCCTTTGACTCTAAAGTCAAAATAGGAAGTGCACCTTTATATGGGAGGCGGGGTCTGACCCACCTCCTTAATAACTATTGGCTGGTTTAACAAAATAAGAGATGGATATTTCATCTGATAGGCAGAACTGTCTCTGACGGACAACAGGAAAACTGTTTACAGAATCGGCCAGATGGCCTGCTTGTGAGCACAGAGAATATTATGGCTAACTTTCACAGACAAAACAGAGAAGGAAGTTGCAAGTTAAAAGTTTACCCTGAACTGTGCCTTTAGATTCAGAGCCTGCTTGTTCTGCAGAAATAAACCAGCAGAAGGGTCAAAACTCATGAAAGTAACAGATCATCATTAAAATGACAAAATATACTGTAGATCAATTCTGAATTAACACACATTAAAGAGAAAGTTCAATCTGATTAATTAGTGTCCATTAATTCAAAATAATTGTAAAAAATATAAGTGTCCACTCGTCTCCTTGAGGGCTTCAAGAAGGTGTAACACTTAGAGTTTCAAAGAGATGCAGAGAGGTGTACTTGAAGGTCAAGCCTACAATATCAGAGATGAGGTGTATCACTACAGTCCCCCTTTTTGGAAATCATCGCCTGTCCTTGGAGATGAGTTCCAACACGAAAGGATACCACTGAATGTCTCTGACCTCTATGTAATCCAGCAAGTGGAAAAAAAAATCAAAAAAAGTTCAAAATTATACTCCCATAATGTTTTTGGAAATTCCATACTGTTCGTAGGTAATCCCATTGCGGTAAGCTTTCAATCCTTTGGAAAACATAGTCTGTTAACCCATGGAAAACTGAGTCTGTGATCCCTTGGAAACAAAGTCTTATAATCCACAACGGTACTTCCACAACGATGGGGGTTAGTGATTTCATCAGCAAGAATGGATTTTAATCAGCATGTAGAGGGGATCCCTCGATTGAAGCAGAGGAGGCGGCCCTTGGATGAAGGTTGAAGACCAACGTTGGATCAGCAGGTCCCCACATCGAAGGTTGCAGGCTGGATGGCTTCCAGTCGGTGCCACCCTGGTTCAATGTGTCATGCAATTATGTGGTTTTAGGTGGGCTTATGATAGGGATTCTACATTAAGCCTTACCTATATGCACCTGGTATGTAAGCTATCATGGATTAGATCAGCTACAATTACCAATTAAGGGGTGGATCAATGCTGTAAAAATCAGATATAGGGATCTATACCTATAGAAATGTGGAGGGCTTCTGTAACGAAGGCCTCTTCTTTCAAACTATTCCTCCATTCATTATTTAGTTTAGGTTAAACTAAAATAAAAAAAATGAAATCTAGTTTGGTCTAAATGTCTGTTGTCTTTTAGACGAACGACGCAAGATTTGGTATTCCCTATAAATTTTGAAGTCTATGGCGAGACTCATCAAAATGAATAGATCTAGAATAGAAACGATCGAATCGGTCCTACCTAAATGATTGGGAGATCAGTGTAGATTATAGTACCTTAAGTAGTATTGATCTACAATGACTCTTCAAAGATTGAGATCTTTAACAAAATGAACAGCATGTTGGCATAGTTAAATCCATTTAAGTCTTCAACTTATCAACAATCAAAACCTCTTTTGGCTGGGAGTGTTCAGAAAACAATAACAACTTCAATAACAACAAAAGTAGCAATTAAGCAACTAAAAACAACGTTTCACTACAACAAACTCACTCTGGTCGTCAGATTCCAACGTGTCACACACAAGAAAAACAGTTCTTAGCTTTATAACCGATGTCAATTAAATCCTGCAGATTTAAACGGTTGTTAAGGTTAGTTTTTTGTTGTGGGTTTTATGCTTAGCGTTTCTAAGTTCTAGTTGGAACGGTTTCTTTTCGCAACTAGAATAGTTTAAACTGTTTAGTTTATTTACTATCCTGTGCTTGGACGACCTTGTTTTCCCATGAAGTCTTTGAGTTTGCGAGATCTTTGTCGTTTGTGGGGTTATTGAAATCTTTGTCCTTGACATGGGCATGGCCTAACATCACCCCCCTGTGGTCATGGGGGACCACGCGCACAGGTGTGGACGTCCGTCCATGGGCACGAGTTAGGATGCCTTTGTTTAGTTTAGGCTGTTTACGCAGCTTAGAGTAGACAGTACGCAGGAACTTCTTAGGTTTCGGCCAACGCTTCTCTGTACGTTTACCTCTTTCTGCGTAATTCAGGTGTGTCACAACTGTCGGCGCCATCGCAGGTGTCTCTGACAGGTCAGGCTGCGGTGCGTCACTGTCGTTGTGGTTTGTGTCTTCCCACTTCATGAATGAAGAGGTGCACTTTGAGTCTGTAAGAACTATGTCATTTCTGAGTAGTTCTAAATCCAAATGCTCTTGAACCACGGTTTCATTGAAAGCTTGGCTGATAGCCGAATTATCTGTCCCAGAGGACAGTACAGCGTTCTCGGTGTGTGATCCTTGGATCTCTACACCGTCCTCTACCTGTGGCAGGAAGTGTGAGTCTGCCCCTCTTTTGTTTGAGGAGGGGTCCTCAAAATCTCTAACCATGAAGTCCAAGTGACTGCCAGCGTGTGGTAGACCGTCACTTTCAGGACTCAGATGTCCTTGAACCAAGACTTCACTGAAATCTTGGCTGTATGCCGAATTACCTGTCCTACAGGACAGTACAGCGTCCTCGGTGTGGGACCCTTGGATCTCCACACCTTCTGCTACCTGTGATAGGTAGTGTTCAGTGAGTGCTGAAGGTGTCAGCTCGCAGAGGAGGTTCTCATGATGGGCCAGAGTCTGGTCCAACTGTTGAGTCTCCACTGTCTCACCTGTATATGAAGGTTCACTTACCGGGTTTGTGGTCTCAGTTGGGGAATCCCATGTGACCTCAGCCGTACCTGCTGTTAGACAGTCAGTGTCCTGACCTTGGGGAGGTACCTCGATTGGCAGTGGACTGCTCACTGTGGCCCACATTGTCTGATTGCCATAATTTATAATCGCTTCAAAGCGATTTATAAAATCTTGGCCAACCACAAATGGAGTCTGGAGTGAGTCAAGTTCAGACACATATACCGGGTGGTATAGTGACATTTCGCCAATCTGCATGTGAACCATGGCTATTAGGGTTGTTCTCGTCTTTGCGAGGCCCTGTTGCTCACCATAAGTGTATTTCACAAAGGGTATTTGCCTGTCAACATCGTTAGCGGCGGTCCTTAGCTCCTCAAACAGTTCGGCTGACATGATAGACACGTCTGAGCCGCAAACCAGGAGTGCTTCTTGCGCGAGGACCCCTTCCAATGTGAGTGGCAGGTAAGCTCTCTTAGCTATCCCCCTTTTTATAAAGTTACACAGAAACCGTTTAGGTTTTTTCACACGTTTCTGTGTACGTGTGACTCTGTCTGTGTAATCTTCGTCGCTGTCAGCATCATGATGGCTGTCTGCCTCATGACCTTCAGGACGTGGATCATCAGCAATTTGTTTGCTGTCAGCGTCTTTGTCAATGATGACGATGTTGTCAACTGTGTGCACTGAGTCGTTGCAAAAGGTAGTGCTACGCGTCGCTTCGTCAGGTTGAACAACGTTGTTTGTGTTATCATCAAGGACAACTTCATACGTTGTGTCAGCTTGGTCAACCACTGTAACATTCAAATCATTTGACAAACAACTCACAACCTCAGCCACTTCCGCGCGCGGAGGCGTCGTTTCCTTAATCTGGAGCTTATGTGACTCTTTGCATGTCTCGAACTGTGCAGTTCGAGGGGCAGGGGCAGGAGGGCCGCTTCTCGGGGGTACATGTCGGGACAGACCATTTCTCAAAGGGTCACGGCTCCCAGACATCAACTTCTCTCGAAGTTCACCCACTGTGAGACCTAGGTGAGAACTCTTTCGGTTCGATCTGAACCATCTTGGTTCACCTAGAGAGCGAACACCTACCTTGTGTGGTTCTCTGCTCATCTCAGGGTTTTCAACCTGAGGGGCAGGGGGAGCAAAACTCCCTGTGAACCGAAATGAGTCACTTTTCCAGCTGGACACAATCTGTGGTTTGTTATTATGAAAATCCTGTGTACCCTCGCACTCTGTAGGAGAGGAAACCTCTTCTAATGTCTGCGAGTGGGATGTGACCTTTTGACCTGGACAAACCTCTGATGGAATCCTAGGTTGTATCCTTGTCTCAAAAACCCACGTAGCGTAATCTTTTATCTTTTCCATGCTGTCCTTTTTGCAATCAAACGTTAAGCGAACACATTTCATTTGGAAAGGCATGAGATGCGTAGTGAAAAGACGTTTAAACTCCTCATCTTCCTCTAAGCCAGGGACAATTTTGCCCCCGGAGTAGGCCGAGAGGAGCCTGTCGTAGAACGACAGGGGACTTTCCCACGTATCCTGATGGACGTTCCATGCAGCCAAGTAATTAGCATACGCTGGAGCAGATGTCCATCTACGTGCGATAAAAGAGGAGGCCCTATCAGGTGATGCACCTGTTTGAACGTCCATCTTTGTACTGATTTTCTGTGAAAAATCAAGGAAAGTGGGTCTTATTTCACAGTGTGCAGTCTCACCATGTGATGCCTGCGGCAGTCAACATGGAGTCCAAGATGTGAAATCAAATAAAAATCAGTGATTTTTATTAATATGTCGACCTGTGACAAGATCAACACGTCGGCTATCTTTGTGTGATTTCTGTGAAAATCAAGACAAAAGATGCCTCATCTGTGTTATTTTAAACATGCAGTTTAAAATAAACAGGGACAGACAGCTTGTTTTGCACAGAATTGATGATAAAAGTGTCAAGTTTTATCAAAAAGCAGACAAGTCTGTATCACTTCTGTGTAACTCAAAAAGGCGTTCAATTCAGGATCAACTGGACTTTATTTGTAACAGAAAACGTTTCGACTTCTGTCCAGAAGTCTTTTTCAATTCTGAATGGAAGCTGTGAGAACGAGAAGTTTTATACAGGCTTACAAGTCAATAACACATACATGTAAATTGACAGATCACACCTTAACAGTAGGGAGTCCCTTGAAGTCTCTGACAGAAAACACAACTAATCACAGCTGAGGTAACACATACATGTAAATTGACAGAACACACCTTAACAGTAGGGAGTTCCCTTGAAGTCTCTGACAGAAAACACAACAACTGTATGTAAATTGACAAACAACACCTCACAGCCCAACAACAGAGGCTTCTCAACAAACTTTGTTAGTCTAATTCACAGACAAGACACCTCTGCTCCCATCCGGTGTAAGACCTTTGTGAATCAGCCCCAAAACTGAGTTGTAAGTTTTGGAAAGTTGAAATCTCAGACCTCCTCCTCTGTTAAGAGAAGGTTTTTCTCTCTTAACATACAAAGCTTCCTTAACACCCCTCTCAAACCATCTGTGTTCTCGGTCCAAAATTTGCACATTTTCATCCTCAAATGAGTGTCCCTTGTCCGTGAGGTGAAGGTGAACAGCTGAGTTTTGTCCAGAGGTGGTGGCTCTCCTGTGTTGGGACATTCGTTTGTGAAGAGGCTGCTTCGTTTCTCCAATGTAACGGTCTGAGCAGACCTCGCTGCACTGGACTGCATACACCACACCATCATACACCACATGCATACACCACACATCTGTGTAACTGTTCTGCCATCAACATTTGATTTTCTGCGAAAATCAAATTAAAGGATGCTGTGAGTACAATATTTCAAATTGTTCCCCGTTTAAAACAGGAACATTCAACATGTACAAATTACAGGAAGACTGCGTCTTCAAACGTAACCAGCAGATGGGGGTGCCGCGCTGGATAAGTTTATCACAGCGACTGCAATTTCTCTATCTGACCGCAATAGAGACGCTGTTGTCGCCTGTGAGCTGCTAAACAGTCACAGACGTCTAACAATGGATCAAACAGCATCAATCAGAAATATCCAGAGCCCTTATCGTGACAAAACCCTAGAACCCCAGTCTCACAAAAACGAAATTATGTGAGAAACATTGGTTGAACTGTGAAACATTTTAAACTGCGTTTAAAAGAAATAAGGTCGGTCCACATAAAGCAGTTGTAGCTCCCGGTGTCACGTGACCTGGTCACATGGCGATCGGTAGTTTTAGAACAACTGACTTTCACACCCACTAAAATCTCAAAAACACCGCGTTTAAACAGTCTTTTCAATGACAGTAATGGACAAACAAGCATGGAAACTTGTCTGGGACAAGCAACTGAAGTGAAAGTTGAGGAGGAGTGAGCTCCCCCACCCCGCAAGCGTCAACACTTACAGCGTAATCGACCAATCACAACGAAGACAGAACCTTCAGTTCTAAAACCCAAGTGTTCATGGGAAATGTAGTCTTCTAAACCTTACGACACTCACGTGTGACGTGCCGTTCGAGCGGTGCATTCACGGACCTGCGGTTGGTCGAACAATAGCGTGGAACGGACTTTTCAACGTTCTAAAACAGTCATAAATATCGCAAAACACCGCGGTTAAGCCAGTCTTCGACGATATCACGTGCATAGAACCCAAACAACACAGATAAACTGTCAGAAATGTGTGCAAAAATGAATCTGACAACCGGCAGTCTATCAGAACCAACTTCCTTGAACACAACACACAATGGACCAATCACAGCGCTTTAAGCAGCCATTTTGCTTCGGTACCGCTAACGTTAGCTCGACCCAAAGAGTTCTGGACACTCTTTCACAAAATAAACGTAGAATACACCACAGAAAATACTGCCAACGAGCCCAATCACATCCAGGCTAGCTCCCACGCCTCCCAAAGAAGGCAGTACGTCTAACTGTTTAAACAACGGACTTTACGTCTATCGGGACCGGAGGTCGGAACGTCCGGTCCAAAAGCTGAGTGGGTTTCACCCGAACCACAGCTAACAACACGTAACAGATTAGGTAAAATGGAGCAGCAAATGAGTGAAACAGACCTTCAACAGCAATCCGCAGAAGTAATAAAATGAAGCAGCGGTGACACGGCGGTCACAACAATGAAAAATGCATGCAGCCTCGCGACACGTAATGAAACGTCTCACAACCACAACCATTCATTCATCCGCAGCTTCAAGCATACGTTGGAATGTGAAAGAAAAGATAATTCTAACGGGAAACGCACCAGACAATGCCACGATTAGCAATCTCTGACACTCCACCAGCCAGAACCACATAAACCCAAAGCCAGGATACAGAACTAATGCCAACAATACCGTAACACATAGACTACAAAAACAGCTTAATCAATTTAATCTTTCAGAAGACCGTACAGGAACGCGGACGAGCCACCAAAATGTAGTAAATATAATGGGGGATAAAGTATTTAAACACTTACGAGGCCACCATTATTGTAATGATATAGGAGTTATTAGTCAGTTTACTGACTTACCTATATTTTTAGATGCGCAGGTCTGAGCAGAGTTTATCTGCACAAACTTGCCACCAATTCGCGAGTTCTTCCTTTTTCAGGTACTAAATTGCTTTTACTGTAATTAGGAAAAATGTAATTTCACAAGAGACTTCAAATTATGTTGGTCTACCAGAAAATAGACCTTTTATTGAAATTATCATGAAAGTACATTAAACATTTGTATCGATATTAGCTCTGATTTAATAACTACGTTGACAAGAATTCAAATTAAAACAAACAGACAGTTAGGAACTTTTACTGTTGGCACATTACTTAACAGATTAATAGCTTATGAAAAGAAGAAATAGGAGGAAGATTTGAGATAAGTGAAAGCTAAGTTAACTGAAGTTGGTTATTTTGAACCAGACTAAGTGACACCTTTTCCCACACGAGCAGCTGCTGGGCTCCCGCACGCTCAAACACACCACGACTCGTTACCTGTTGACGGTTCGTCTCTTGGAGATAAGAGTGGAGAAGTGTCTGGACACACACGTGGATGGGTTTGTCCAACGGCCGTCCAGTTGAAACTTCAGCGTGTGTGGCTGATTCACGATACGAGGAAACTCGCCTCCCTCGGCAGGAAACAACGGTCAAGCGCACAGACTGATTTTTCAAAATAAAACTTCAGAAAACAAATTCTTCCAGAAGATGAGTGAATGACTTACAGTAAGCTTTACTGTAACTCCAGCTGAAACGTGGGTCTAGTTGACACAATGGCCCTCATGCACGAACCGTTCTTACGCACAGATTTGTGTTTAAACTGTGCGTACGAGTGATTTAGGATCATTTGTGGCATCCAACAATGTTTTCGTATCCTAGGATTTTTTTCAGATACGAACAAAATCTACGTGTGGTCCCGACCTGTCGTATATTTTACGAGGAGTCGGTCTGCTGTCATCCAGACGGCCTTTTCTCCACTAATAACTTTATATTTCGTTATTTAGAAAATATTTTGAGTTTAAAAACAATTAAATGCAACCACACATATTGGTTTAATTAAAGCGGCTTCAACACCCCCCCCCCCCACGTCCACCACCTTGCGCCACCCGCGCGTGGCCCCCCGCGCCACTCATGTCGACCACCGTGTGCCACGCAACGCGCCCCGCGCCACCACGCCACGCGCCCCCCCGCGCCACTCATGTCGACCACCGTGTGCCACGCAACGCGCCCCGCGCCACCACGCCACTGTCGACCACACACACACACACACACACACACACATACACAGCGCCGCTGCAGAGACAGGGGAGAAAAAAGCGAAACCAGCTTATTCAGTTGTTTCATGTCATTTTTAATATAAACTGCCTGTTGACTGTGGGCGCTCACTGATGTCATCTGTATTCTGTGTGGGTCTGCGCTCAGATCCGGGGCTGACACTATGATCAAAGGCGAGTCACTTTTAATTCGCCAAACGCGTTTGTGTGTTTTCTGACGCATAAAAGCCGGAATGAATGGACACTTCCTGCTCGCGGTGGCAGGAAACTATAGCCTTATATGGTGTTTTGAGGGGTGGGAATTATGTAAATAACCTCCCGCGAGCACGCGCAGGTGAGTAGAACAGGTGGGATTCATCATTATTTACACAGCTCATATACACACATTTCCTGACGATAGAAGACTTTGTTGGATCTGACGTGGCATGTTCGTACGAACGCTTCGTACGAACAAAAGTAGGAGAAATTTAGGATAAAAATACGAACATTTTCGTGCATGAGGGCCAATGACCGGAACGTCTCCAGCTTTTTCCAGAGAAGCCAAGTTCTTAGGGGGTTCTTCCCTTTGACTCTAATGTCAAAATAGGAAGTGCACCTTTATATGGGAGGCGGGGTCTGACCCACCTCCTTAATAACTATTGGCTGGTTTAACAAAATATGAGATGGATATTTCATCTGATAGGCAGAACTGTCTCTGACGAACAACAGGAAAACTGTTTACAGAATCGGCCAGATGGCCTGCTTGTGAGCACAGAGAATATTATGGCTAACTTTCACAGACAAAACAGAGAAAGAAGTTGCAAGTTAAAAGTTTACCCTGAACTGTGCCTTTAGACTCAGAGCCTGCTTGTTCTGCAGAAATAAACCAGCAGAAGGGTCAAAACTCATGAAAGTAACAGATCATCATTAAAATGACAAAATATACTGTAGATCAATTCTGAATTAACACACATTAAAGAGAAAGTTCAATCTGATTAATTAGTGTCCATTAATTCAAAATAATTGTAAAAAATATAAGTGTCCACTCGTCTCCTTGAGAGCTTTCAAGAAGGTGTAACACTTAGAGTTTCAAAGAGATGCAGAGAGGTGTACTTGAAGGTCAAGCCTACAATATCAGAGATTAGGTGTATCACTACAGAAGAACCCAAAAAATTATTCAAACTGAGGACTNCCACGCAACGCGCACCCCCGCGCCACCACGCAACGCGCACCCCCCGCGCCACTCATGTCTACCACCGTGTGCCACGCAACGCGCCACCACGCCACGCGCCCCCCCGCGCCACTCATGTCGACCACCGTGTGCCACGCAACGCGCCCCGCGCCACCACGCCACTGTCGACCACCCACACACACACACACACACACACACACACACACATACACAGCGCCGCTGCAGAGACAGGGGAGAAAAAAGCGAAACCAGCTTATCAGTTGTTTCATGTCATTTTTAATATAAACTGCCTGTTGACTGTGGGCGCTCACTGATGTCATCTGTATTCTGTGTGGGTCTGCGCTCAGATCCGGGGCTGACACTATGATCAAAGGCGAGTCAATTTTAATTCGCCAAACGCGTTTGTGTGTTTTCTGACGCATAAAAGCCGGAATGAATGGACACTTCCTGCTCGCGGTGGCAGGAAACTATATCCTTATATGGTGTTTTGAGGGGTGGGAATTATGTAAATAACCTCCCGCGAGCACGCGCAGGTGAATAGAACAGGTGGGATTCATCATTATTTACACAGCTCATATACACACATTTCCTGACGATAGAAGACTTTGTTGGATCTGACGTGGCATGTTCGTACGAACGCTTCGTACGAACAAAAGTAGGAGAAATTTAGGATAAAAATACGAACATTTTCGTGCATGAGGGCCAATGACCGGAACGTCTCCAGCTTTTTCCAGAGAAGCCAAGTTCTTAGGGGGTTCTTCCCTTTGACTCTAATGTCAAAATAGGAAGTGCACCTTTATATGGGAGGCGGGGTCTGACCCACCTCCTTAATAACTATTGGCTGGTTTAACAAAATATGAGATGGATATTTCATCTGATAGGCAGAACTGTCTCTGACGAACAACAGGAAAACTGTTTACAGAATCGGCCAGATGGCCTGCTTGTGAGCACAGAGAATATTATGGCTAACTTTCACAGACAAAACAGAGAAAGAAGTTGCAAGTTAAAAGTTTACCCTGAACTGTGCCTTTAGACTCAGAGCCTGCTTGTTCTGCAGAAATAAACCAGCAGAAGGGTCAAAACTCATGAAAGTAACAGATCATCATTAAAATGACAAAATATAATGTAGATCAATTCTGAATTAATACACATTAAAGAGAAAGTTCAATCTGATTAATTAGTGTCCATTAATTCAAAATAATTGTAAAAAATATAAGTGTCCACTCGTCTCCTTGAGGGCTTCAAGAAGGTGGAACACTTAGAGTTTCAAAGAGATGCAGAGAGGTGTACTTGAAGGTCAAGCCTACAATATCAGAGATGAGGTGTATCACTACACAGGTCACGTCAATAAATTGTGACTCGTGGAAAAAATAATTAAATAAACAAAAGCAGCAAAAGCAGCAAAAAAAAGTCTTGTACGACTTTATTCTTGCAATATTAAGACTTATTCAACTTTCTTTTTTCTTACACCCCCCGTTCTCCGTTTGAAATTTAGGGGTGGGGGCAGGGAGTGGGGGTAGGCCACCTGGTTGGGGTCTGGGTTGTGGTTGTGCTTTGGGCCTTGGGGGTGGTTGGGGGTGGGACTGGTGCTCCGGTTCTCCCTGGGTTGTTCAGATTTTTTGATCAAGGTTCCTGGTTGCGATGGCCGGCCCTGTGGCTGGGGTGGCTGCCGGCTTTTGACGGGGGGTCGGCTGTGGTAGCATGTGGTCGTTGGTGGTGTAGGGTGGCGGTCGGGGGCGTGACTTTTCTTTGACGGAGCGCTGGCTGGTCGGCCAGTGTGACATTTGTGGTGGGGGGTGCTGTGTATGTGGGTGGGGTGCGTTGGAGGCGTGCCGGGGCTTCTCCGGGCCTGTGGTGCGGGGTTCTTGGTGTGGTGGACCAGACTTCCTTGGCTGCAGCTCCCTGCTGCTCTGGCCCCTGGTCTGGGGTCGGCTTGCGGTCACTGTCAGGTGGGTGGGGCTCATGGTCAGCCTGACAAAGGCTCTGTCGGGCTGTCTGTGTGCCTGTTTATGTCTCAGGTTGGGTTTTTGGTGGTCCCCTCTCTTGGAGCAATTTGGGCCCCTCATTTAATGTGGGTCTACTTCCCCCTGTCGCGCCCCCCTCCGGTGGTGCCCCTCCCACCCCACCCCGCTGCCGATGCATTGGTGGCTCTCGGCATCTGGGCTGGGTGATCGGGTGTGTGCCGACCCGCCCTGGTGGCTGCCTGCCGGGGCCTGGGTGCCTTGACTTTGTCGGATCTCTGTTGGGGTTGGTATGACCTCGGGACTCTGGGCTCGGTGTCTATGGCCGGATCTACTCTGGGGGGGCGGGTTGCCAGCGGGGAGCTGTGGGCTCGTCGCTGCAGCCTCCTGGGATTCCTACATTGTGGTTGCTAGGGATCGCCCGGGGCGTCCCTCTGCTTCTCTCTGTGGGGTGCAGTTGTCCCTGTCGGGAGACTCCCGGGGCTCCGGGCTTGGGGGCCGCTGTATGTCTGCAGCTCCGGTCCTCCCTGTGTTGCCATCATATCCCGTGGGAGCGGGTATGTGGGTCCCCACATCCACTATTGAACACTCTTATGGAGAAATCTTACAGTGACAAGCATGCTCACGCAGGTGTTTGGATTCAAGCGTTTATCAGATACACACTCAGTTGGGTTGTGGTGGCCACTAAATACATCTTGTATTATGATGTACCGTATAAAGTACTTTCTAATGATGTTATAAGTATCATTATACTGTATATGTGGTTTTGTTGTTGTGGTTTCTCCGTTTTGTATTTTTTTCTTTCCACAGGTTTAGAGGCAGACTTCAATGATGTTGATGTGTGTTGTGTTCTCTTTATACCTCTCTCTCTCCTCTACTGCTATCACCTTCTTTCTCTTTTACCCTTTCTCTCACTTTTCTAGCTTTGTTTTCTTCTTTGTCTTTTCATCCCCGTGTCCATTACATCTTAAACAAACCCAATGCAAATTCTAATAAAGTTTTATTTATATATCAAGTGCAGCATTAAGGCCAGCTATAATGCTCTGCTTGTGAAAGTAAATCTGTTGGGTATCACCTCGACACTCAGACAATAACTCTGAGTGTCACAAAGCCGAACAGGACATGGGGAAGAAAAAAAAGACACTCAACTTTATTCTCTTAATACAGTACTATGACTTTATTCTTGTAATTTTGTGGCTTTTATTAATTTTTTTAGTGTGACCCTAAAGCTCTGTCATAGTATTCTTATCTGACATTGTAGAAATTACAAAGTATTTGAAATGAAAATATTTAAAACCACTTGTTTAGTGATCATGATCCAAAATAATTTGAAGAGTTTTGTTTGCTTGTTTTCTTGTTGCTGCTTTGGTGGTCATGAGTGTTGAAAGTAATTTATTTAATAAATTAAATTCTGCAGATGTATTCAGAAATTTGTGATAGTACTTTGTACTTATCTCACACTTCAACTGGTAATCCACATTCAGGTTTGAGGTTCTTGTTATTCTGATATGTGGCATCTTTTCTGAATAAATTGCTTTGCCTTCCTCACCACAGTTTCTATTTCATTCCTCAGTGTGACATGCAGATAAACATTCTCCCTCCAGCATTTACTCTTTTTTTATTTCTTCACTTTCACGTTTCCCTCCTCCTTGTTGTCCCCATCACTTCGGGATCCCTCTACTCCTCCTGTAATCACTTCTAATTTTATTTCTAATTCTAATTATAATTCTTCAAATTTTAATTTTTTACATTTTGTACACTATCATTTATGAGATTGTCTTGGATTGTTTCTTTTGTAAAAAAAAAAGAACAAATTTAATAAACATAAACTTCTAATTCTTTTCACCTGGCACCTCCCTTCTTCTCATTCATTCACTTCTTTTCCCATCTCGTTATCAGCTACAGAGCTGCTTGTCAGCTGATCACCAGTGCTCAGGTCAAAGCTCTGTCAGGGAAATAGATCATCAGGCTTAATGGTGGCTTTGACAGCTTTCTCTAATGGCCGAGGAAGGCTTTTGGGATTTCCTTGGTGTAGCCAATTAACTAAAAGTTTTAGGATTTGTTTAAATGTGGAAATTATGACTTTTAACAGCAGGGTGACAGTAGTGGGAGGATCTCCTACAGACACTGTTCTCATTAAGTTAGTGTCACATTCTGAGCACACAAAATTATACTTACTGGTATCATGGTGTGTGATGCAATTTTAGTCCTTGCCACAATGCCTCACAAAAACAATAATAATAATATTAATATTAATATTAATAATTATTATAATAAAAGTGGGCTGAAATAAATTAAAAAACTCCCCCCACCCAAATGTATACTTTTATAATTTCTAAATAAAATAAATATTAGTTACTCAAAAGATGAAAACCCAAAACAAAAAAATCCTTGCACCTTTTAATGTAAATATAGTCACAATTAAGATTGTTTGCAAAACAGCTTAATGATGATGTGATTATATGAAAGCTTTGAAAATTCATTTTTATTTTAATCAGACGTCTTATTATGATGGACGTGAGAATGATTAAAATATATATTTTACCTTGTTTTTTCTTTTTATCTTTTTTATTACTGTTTGATTACAAATTAGTCCTAAGGTCAAGTTAATAATGTTTAATGTTTTAGTTTTAGAGTTGGTGTAAATTTTCATACTCTTATACCACTATGCAAAAACTCAGGACAGTGTTAGTTTTACTATTTTATGCTTATGTCTATTATTATATGTTTCAGTGTTTCAATGTTTAGATGTTTACTGTTGCACCGAGGGACTGAGAGAAATGCAATTTCGGTCCTGTGTATGTCCTGTACAGTACATATTGCAGATCTGACAATAAAGTTGACTTTGACTTTGACTTTGACTTTGAAGTTAGATAATGTAAGTGTCAATACGTTCTAAATTGTCTTTGGGATCACATGTGAGCTTTTTTTTAAGTCGATCTCAGAAAAAAATCTGATACGTTTTTAAACAAGCATTTGAACACTTGTTAAAAAGAAGTTGATTTTGAGTTTGTACACATTTAAGGGTAGGTTTCTTCAATAAGAGGTGCATAATTGATTAACTGACTTATCAGACCCAAAACAGAGGTAGAAGGATATTCATCTATCCATCTATTATCTTTTATCCACTTATTGCTTTTTGGGTCACGGGGATCATTGGTGCCCATATCTGGCAGTCACTTTGTGAGAGGCGGGGTACAAGTCCATCACAGGAACACATAGAGACAAACAACCATTCCCTCTCTCACTCACACCTAGGGACAATTTAGAGTTATCAATCAGCCTAATATGCATGTTCCCTTTCAGTCTGGTTCTCTCGGTGCAACATACTTGCTATGGGAATTGCGCCCCCGCGCGATTACCTGAAGGAATACACTCACGCCTTTACGGCTAGGGCGTCAACGCCGTGCCAGAGGCCCCGCCCTCTGGGTATTTAAGCGGCTGACGCCCATCCATCTTCCTCTTTTTTGCCCTTCACTTCGCTAAACCTGAACTACCTCTTCGCGGGACTTCTCTGTTGCTTCATCGCTCAACTTGAGGTGAGCTTGCTCCCTGCACAGAGCGCACAGAGAATTATTCCTGCGTACTGCTGGACTAGCGAAAGCTAGTCCGGCACATTTTCTCTTAACCCCGAAGTATTTTCTTCTCCTCTCTCCACAGATTGCTTCGCTCGACGGCGCTAACACGCCACAACAGCTACCCTTGCTAACTCCTAGCGAGCTAGCCAGCGAAAGCGATGCGACGGAGGAGACATTTCAAGGAAAAAGAAAAAGGATTCTGGAAGGACTCGCTCGCCTTATCTCGGACATGCCTCCGGAGAAAGGAAAGCGAAAGACAAGACTTCCAAGAAAAACCAGCGGGACGGCGAGCCCAACTTCGCGCGCCTGTCCCAGCGGATGCGGTTTCTCCCTCGCGGCGACGGACACCCATGAGGCCTGTCCCGTCTGCCTGGGAATGTTACACGCAAAAACAGCGCTGGATGCGCCCGACTTTTGCCCACACTGCAGCCTGATGCTGGATGCGGTGCTGCGGCACCGGGTTGACCTCGTCGCCAAAGCCATGGGCGCTTCAGCAGTGCCAACGGATACGGACACCACCGAGCCTCTCACTCCCACGCCGGAGCTCGAGAACATGGCTCTGCACAACAGCACACGAGTCAAATGGGGTGACGGCCCTGACATGCTGGCTCCTATGGTGGACTTAACAGTCGAGTTCGACACTCGAGGCATGATGAACAAGGACGAGATCTCAATTTTGGCCTCGGGCGAATTTTCAGCGAAGGACGCAGACGTCAAATTCGAGGATCGGGGAGAAGACCTCTCCCAGCCCCTGGTACCTGTGCTCCCGGAAACTGACTTCTCCATGCCTGCTCTGTTTGACCTGTGTCACAGAGAAGCGGACGCGCTGCAGATCCCATGGCCCGAGCCTCCATCTCGCCAACAGGTC
>JBBPBX010034540.1:0-32572 GCA_038048925.1 Garcialebias charrua
TATATATATATATATTTATATATATAAATAAAAATATTATTATATACTATATAAATAAGCTTTATTTACCATTTACCATATTAGCTGTACAAGACATTTGAGATAAAATTCAATTTTTTATCATTTATTTTAGAAGCGCACGCTACTTGACGGAAGAAGTCAAACCAAAACAATTTATAATCTAGCAGATTTGACCATTTCGTGAAACGGTTAAGCTCAGGAACCCTTGTGCTATAAAGTCAGCTAAGAAATATATTTTTTAAGCATTTATTTAGCTAAATTTAAAGAAATAAAGCTGTCCCACCCGCTCGCATGAAATGGCAAACTACTTTTTAAAATCCATCAGATTTGACCATTTCGTGAAACGGTTAAGCTCAGGAACCCTTGTGCTATAAAGTCAGCTAAGAAATTTATTTTTTTCTCGCAAAGAAATAATTGTTTTTACTAGGGGTGTAATGGTACGCTAAAATCACATTTCGGTTTGGTTCAACTACAAGGAGGGCTCGGTTCGGTTTATTTTCGGTACAAAAAAAAAGACAAAATAAAGACTTACAAAATGTTTATTTTGAAAATATGCCAAAAATATGTTTGTATTGTATTGTAGTAATAAATAAAAGTGACCCATTTGGATGATATTTTAAATAAACAGCACTCTACAATAAATAAACTATATTAACAATAATAAAAATCTTAATAAATACAATAACAGTCAGAACAATAAGCAGCAACAGACTGTTTACAATCTAACTAATCAAGTTTTTGTCCAGTAGCAGCAGTGTGGCTGTATTTGTCCTCATTACTGTACTCACAACCTCTTCTTGGACCTACTCCTCCAAGTGGGACAGGTGCTAGAACAGTTCAGAGTTCAGTTCAGTCATCACACACTTCTTAGCTGCAGGTGATCTCTGATGGATGTCTGTCCCTGAAGTGGACAAAGAGAGCAGCTACCTCTGTCCCAGACTTGTAATAAAACAAAGAGATAAAAAAAACAAGTTTATGTTTATTAAATTTGTTCATTTTTTTTACAAAAGAAACAATACAAGACAATCCCATAAATGATAATGTACAAAATATAAAAAAATGAAAGGTAGCAGAAAGAAGAATAAATCTTATTATATCTGCCCCTTTTTTCCAACAATCAGATTAAACAATAATAATCTTCAACCAACAGTACAAAATGACTAACTCTTTCTAATTTTCTAACTAATACAATACACATTACGCTATTTCATATATATATTTTTAACACATTCGTTTTGATCATTTTCTTAAATGTAAACATTGACTTGGCATTTTTAACTACATTCTCCAAGCCATTCCATAATCTAATTCCCTGGATTGAGGTAGAACGTCCCTTCAAACTAGTTCTGAATTGTGGTTTTACAAACATCTCTGTCCCCTTAAGATTATAACAACTTTGTCTTTTAACAAAATGCATTTGGATATTTAAAGGTAATGCATTATTTTGAGCCCTATACATAACTGATAAAATATTATAGTCTACCAAATCATGGAACTTCAATAACTTCAGTTGATAAAATAATGTACTTGATGGATGGGGAATGTAAGTTAATAAGATTATGATTTTAAACAAAAAAGATTATTTAGATAATAATAATAAAATAACAATTACCTCTTCTAGAACGGTTGAAGCTCTCACTCATCTCATCAGGGCTTTAATGAGCTCCAAGGCTTGTTGACAACACAGTTTTTTTTATAAAGAGCTGAACTTTTTGAGTGATGGATGTCTCGTAGCGGTAGCGAGGATCAGTAACTTTAAAGCCTGCGCATATAACAACATTCAGACTTAGATTCAGAACTCATACAGTTGTGTTATTGCTCTGGACCAATCTAATTTACCTGAAGAAGTAGTTTAAATGCAGCTGCTGTGTTGTTAGCGCACTTTTTAACAGCTGCGGTGTCTTCGTTCACATTCCGATGACGTAGTTTCAAGCGCGTTCACGTGAGACGTGTTGTCTGCTGCAGAGTCGTCCACACACACAGCTTTTGAATGTGCGCTCGTCTTAACAAGAAAGCCATAACGTTCCCAAACAGGAGACCGGAGCGAGCAGCTAATGGCTAATAATGCTGCACGTGCTACGTGATAATAGCTCCGTGCTGAAACGCGCCCAGGAAATTATGTTCCGCGGCGCATATATTAACGTTCAATGAGTGAAAAAATAACCGAAACGGTACGGAGGTGGACCGAACCGAACGTGTTGTACCGAAACGGTTCGGTATACCCACTACAACCGTTACATGCCTAGTTTTTACTGTGTTTTCTTGTGAAGTTCTTCGTACTTGCTCGCTTCTGTGGCCGCCATTTTAAGCAGGGCAAATGAGGCGCTGACGCGTCGCGTAACGGTGACGCATAATAGATGCGTGTTGTACAATGAAGCGTATTATTTACGGATTTTTCCAATATATTGGCAATAATTGGACAAAGCGTGTTATACACAGGAGCGTGTTAAACTCCGACGAATACGGTACATGTGAGCCGATCCAAATTGAACCAAACTGATCCAATCTGCACCGAGCGGGTGGAAAAGGGGCAATAGTTGCCAAGTCTGCCCATTATAAGTAGGGTTGGGCATCGTTTGAATTTGTGCGATTCCGGTTCCGATTCTTCGTTTCGATTCAGATTCTTTTCGATTCTCGATTCTGATTCTTTTTGTAGGCGGGGTAAAAAAAAAAAAAAGACATGTCAATTCAATTCAGTTCAGATTATTTATACTGTATAGCTCTAATGCCTCTTTTCCACCGCTCGGCTCGGCTCGGGTTGGATCGGCTCAGATCGGCTCAGTTCGGGTCGGGTCACATCTATGTTCTGTTTCCACAGCTTTTTTGTACCCCTTCTGTGGGCGGGGTCCAGAATCCTACTCGTCTTACCACATGGTGGCAGTAATGTTCCCTCAAGCTATTTACTACAGTACTAGCCACCACTAGAAGAAGAACACAATAAAGGCTTTGACAGAATGTTGTGAAAGAGATGTCATGCTATAATGCAAGTGTGCCCAACCAGTCGCTCGCGGGCGACCGGTCGCCCGTCAGCTGGTTCCCAGTTGCCCGCGAAGCTCAACCTGTCTAACAGCTGACGAGCCGGCTCTCAGCTGTTAACAAGGTGAAATGTCCGCTGCTAAGCTTCATTCTAACTCCGGCAGAAGTGGTGGCCGCTGCTCAGCTTCATTCTAACTCCGGCAGAAGGGGTGGAGGGAGGAATGACTATATGCCAATGTGCAGGAACGCTTTACTCAGCCCTCCCCATCTTGTATGCTCACAGACACAGTCTCGCGATGACTGACGAGACTTTAAGACAGCAGTGAGACCGCTGAGGAGTGAATGTCAGTACGCAGAAAACATGGAAGGAAAACAAGCGAAGAAGCAAACGAAAACTTACTATTTTCACACAGAATGGGAGGAGGATTATTTTTTTGTTTATTCTAATTCGAAGTCTATTTGCCTCATCTGTAATTCGAGCGTTGCCTTGCCCAAAAAGTGCAACTTGGAGCGGCATTTCAAGACGATGCACAAACGTTTTGATGCAGATTTCCCTCCTAAAAGTTCTTTACGGACTCACAAAGTGCGGGAGCTAAAACACAAGCTTGCAGCACAGCAATCGATCTTCACTCGGCCCAGCACGAAAGGTAAGGCAGCTACGATCGCCTCCTACCATGTTAGCCGCATCCTGGCTCAACATAAGTCGTTCAGTGATGGAGAAGTTATGAAAGAAGCGTTTATTGAGGCTGCAGATGCACTTTTTCACGATTTTAAAAATAAAAGTGAGATCGTAGCTGCTATTAAAGACATGCAGTTGTCCAGACAAACAGTAACACGACGATGTGAGGGAATGGCTTTTGATGTGGAGGAGCAGCTAAAAAAGAACGTGCAACAATGTGAGTGTTTCTCTCTTCAGTTTGATGAGTCAACAGACATGGTGGACACAGCACAGCTGTGTGTTTTTATCAGAATGGCCTTTGCAGACATGAGTGCAAAAGAGGAGCTGCTCACCATCTTGCCTTTGAAGGGACACACAAGAGGAGAAGATATTTTTAATGTGTTTATGGAGTTTGTTAATAAAAGCAACTTGCCCCTCTATAAACTAATTTCTATAACAACTGATGGTGCTCCAGCAATGACCGGTCACACCAGTGGATTTGTTGCACTCTGCAAGCAGAATGATGCTTTCCCAGACATTTTGAACTATCACTGCATCATCCACCAACAGGCCCTGTGTGGGAAGATTTTAAACATGAAGGAAGTGATGGATGTTGCCTCCTCTCAATGTCAGAAGTCCCACTAAGGTAGAGACACATTTATTTTATACAGCTTGCATAAAAATTGTCTCCTATAGACTTGTCACAATGTGTCTGTATGTTGTTTTTTTTATTAAATTTTAGACCAGACTACATAGTTAGCTAGCTAGTGTTATTTATTTATTTATTTTGCAGTTTGGGTGTGCCCTTCATTTTCTGTACCTAATGTGTGTGTGTGTGTGTGTGTGTGTGTCTTGTCTTATAACCAGGTGGAACTCTGAATGGCCCTTTGAAGCCAGCAGTCTGGCCCAGTGAGGGACTTCAGCACCTGCAGATGACACACCATCCTGCTGCACAGAGCAGCTGACTAGTTTTGATATTTAGGTTTTATTGAGATTTGAAATTGTTGGAGATTTGTAAATCTGCACCTTTGTAACTTTTTGTAAATAGTTAGTGTGTTAATGAGGGAGTTCTATATTGTTCAGTTCAGTTGTTTATTCGTTTCTTTAAAAAAATATGGTGTGCTTTTCAAATATTGTGTTCTTTTACTTTGATAAAATACTTTAATTAAATAAAACTAGCAACACATTACGTTCTGTTTTATTTACTTTAAAGAAGTGAGGAGTAGGGAGATGAAAAATTATGTTTTTTGATACTGAGACTGGACGAGTAGCCCTCGGCAAACTGCCAACTTCAAAAGTAGCCCTTGGTTCAAAAAAGGTTGGGCACCCCTGCTATAATGAGTACCTCATGAGCTGTAATCTTTAAACCCAATTCATAATCCTACCTTGTTGCCTTCTTTAAACCCATGTATTTTCCAATTTAGTATTTTTACAATAAAGATGTATTAAAGCATATTTTATTATTTAGTTATGCACAAGGTGCTTGATAAAGTTGCAAAACCATATTTATCTGAGCTGCTTCAACCTTCCTGCCCTCCCCGTTCTCAGATCAGCTGAGCAGTTGCTGCTGACAGTCCTCAAAACTTTTTAAATCTTATTTAAAAACACACATTTATTCCTTGGCTTTTAACACGTGATCTTATCTTTTATGGCATGTTAACACACCTGCAGTAAGACTGGTATATGTATTTATTTTTGTATGCTTTTTATAGTTTTTAATTAACTTGTCTTTTATGTTATTGTACAGCACTTTGGTTGACCCTGTGGTTTTTAAAATGTGCTTTATAAATAAAGTTGATTTAAAACATCACACTGTGATCTTTGAAACTGCCAGTGTCTCCCTGGTAAAGTTGCTGCTGGGTGGTAGATGGTAGATGGATGGTCTGTGAATTCTTTAACTTTAAACTGTCCAAAGGACTTTGGCCACTTTTAATTTTTGACTTTTTTTGTATGACTTCATCCTAGAACCAAATAATTTATAACGTAATAACAGTTGAGCAGATTCTAATAATCTTTATCTTATGATTCTTTAAAGGTCAAATGCAAATGGAAAGTTCTCTTAACTTCCAGTATGGATTTAAACACAATACACACTTCACATTATAAAATAAGTTTAGGAAATTGAATGTTCGAGGACACCACTTAAGAAAATATAACGTTTAATAGGAAAAGTTTGAAGTGACAAACAGAAGTAACAAATTTCCATCTGGTGTCTCACGTCTTCCTCCAGAAGATGACACAGGTTGTTGAATTCTGGTGATTTTCTTCTGTTGACTGTAAAAGAAAAATGTGATTAATTTAGTCCAGAAACTGTTTTTTTTTTTTAAACAACACAGTGTGATCACAACATGTTCATATACTAAATGTATCCTGTTGGAGTTATTTGAAATAAAATTCAATGTGTTATAGACATAAATGTGTCAAGCTACCTCCATTAATTTTCTCCCTTGTACTTTGTATCACATATTATCAATTCTATCAAAAACCACATAGCTGATATTTTTCAAAAAAATATAGTGTGATCACAACATGTTCATATACTAAATGTATCCTGTTGGAGTTATTTGAAATAAAATTCGAATTTTTATAATTTATTTTCGTTGTGCAAGCACAGTTTTGGAAGAAGTCAAAGCGAAACTACTTTAAATGCAGCATATTTGACCACTACGTGACAATATTAAAGCGTGGTTGAGCTCAGGAACCCTCGTACTATAAAGTCAGCTATGAAATATATTTTATATCTGTTCATTGAGCTACATTTAAAGACACAAAGCCGCCCGCGCGCCGCGTGTTGCTCGTGGCGAACCTACTTTTTAAAATCCCGCAGTTTTGAGCAATACGTGATTTTATTAAGGACACGTTCAGCTGAAGACCCAGCTTTGCTATAAATTAAAAAAAAAAATTGTTTTTACCGTGTTATTCATGTAAAGTCCTGCCGTGATCACTTCCCTCGCTTCCGTGAAAACAGCTCGAGTCTCCTCCTTCCTCCTTCCGGAGCGGGTGAGCTCGCCTCGGCACCCCTCTGAAACCAGCCCAAAAATCTCAAGAAATCTGGCGCGGAGCAGCACGGAATATCCGGTGGGAAAGGATGAAAGGGGGTCTCTGCGACGCACATATGACGTAACATCCGACCCGAGCCGACCGGTGGAAAAGGGGCATTAGTCACAACAGAAGTTGTCTCAGGGCACTGAACAGAAACAATCAAATATAAAAATAATAAATTAACAGAAACTTTAATATAAAAATAATGGTACCACTATTTATCTGAGGAGACTACTTTGAGTTTAACTCCATCATGTTATAAAAGAGCTACAGTAGTTAGCCAGAGTTCTTTCAGGATGAAGTAATTTGAAATTCTGTTTGAATTTAATGCTATGAACTTTTTCCCTTTTGTTAAATTTACTATGAATTTCTCACAAGGCAGATTAGAGCCAACATGGAGGATTCACCAGTCCACATTAGAGCCATCATGGAGGACTCGCCAACATACCTTATTTTTCAGAGTATAGGTTGCACCGGAGTATAGGTCGCATTGTCCAATTATTACCAATAGATTGGAAAAATCCCTAGATAGGTCGCACCGGAGTATAGGTCGCACCTACATTTAGCTCTGCTGCAAATGTCTGCCACAGGAGCGCACAGCAAGGCTTTTAAGAAGATTAACACTTAAAAACAATTATTTGTTTGATAAAAATTATAGCAAATATGTGTCTGAGCTGAACTTTTCCTTAATAAATGAACTTAATTGTGAAATGAGCTGGATTTAAAAATTTGTTTCGCCGAAAGTGATAACAAGCCATATATAGGTCACACCTGAGTATAGGTCGCAGGCCATGAAAAAAATGATAAAAAGGTGCGACCTATACTTCGAAAAATACGGTATATTATTATTATACATATAATATTGTCCAGTGTCTGATACTGCAGTCATGTTACTGAGCTCCCACTGATGGGCTAACCTGGTTCCACCACCAGCAGCAGGGTCCTCAGACAGAACGGCTGGTGGGATGTCCTGGTATCTGCAGCTCTCTCTCCATTTGTTTCTTCATGGACATGGAGCTGTGACATTATGTTCCGTGCCTCTTCTTCAGCAAAAAGCTCCTCCAGTGGAGACTTTCTGGACAGACTGCAGGGAGGTTCCTAAACAAACAACAGGTTTACCAGTATTATCAGTAAAAAGAGATTATTAAATCATTTTTAAGACTGAGAATGTGTACAATTATTAGCTCTGTTGTTATTGCCTAACTAACCTATTCAATAATTCTTCAAACTGTGACATTCACTCAGTGGAATGAAAGAGAACATAAACAGAAATTATATAATAATGAAAACTAGAGACATTAAAACATTTTTAAAAGACAGAGAGAACTTTATGGATTAAGAATGTTAATAAGTGTTGGATTTGCTCAACTATAGTAGCAATGTGTCTGAGTGCAATGTAAGTGCAATCCATGGCAGGAGTTGAATCCACATCTGAAAAGGGATGCAACCTTTTCACAACATATGCTGTAACTGTTCTGTGGCACTCTTCATTCAGTTACACTGACGTATTTACCTTGGACACCACCGTGGAGCCATTTCAGGTCGTTTGTCTAAGAAAAAAATACGAGCTAACGTTAGCATCGTGTTTGTATTTGAGCTGACTTACCGCTTTAAATGGAGTATAACTTGTTAGCTGCCTTAATGTTGGTGTGAGACGTAGTTTATTTATTTACCTGATGGAGCTGGAGAAGAAGGCAACGAAAAGTCCGACAAAGCGTTTTGCAGATGGACCAGTTACTTCCAGTCGGACACGAAGCAAAAATAATCCGGCAGAGCGCGTCAAAGACGGGACACTTTTTTACTTCTCTCCTTTGCATGATAGAAAATTATTGCAAGTGCTGCACAGACCAGACTGGTCATTTTATTAAAGTTAAGCCACGCTTTCGACCGCGAATGCACACTTCCGGTGGATTCTTCTTCGTTGGTTTTCGGCTGCAAATTCTTCTTTGGCGTTGGCGGCTACTTCTGGTCGGCGGACTAGCATCAAATATAGGAATCGCAAATTAATATTTTTTTACGATTCCGGGAAAACCGGACAGTTAGTCCTGTTTCCGAACGATTCTCGATGCCCAACCTTACTTCTGAGAGACACTGACACTCTGAGAAGCTCTTTTTATACCCAATCATGTTGTCAATTGACCTAATTACTGTAGTGTTAATTGGTCTTCCAGCTGTTCGTTATATGCTCAATTTCCTTTTTCCAGCCACTTATTGCTACTTGTGCCAACTTTTTTGGGATTTGTTGACAATGTGAAATTTTGAATCAACATATTTTTCCTTTAAAATGATACATTTACTCAGATTAAACTTTTGACCTGTCATTTATGTACCATATTTTCTGGAGTATAGGTCGCACCGGTGTATAGGTCACATTGTCCAATTATCACCAATAGATTGGAAAAATCCCTAGATAGGTCGCACCTACGTTTAGCTCTGCTGCAAATGTCTGCCACAGGAGCGCACAGCAAGGCTTTTAAGAAGATTAACACTTAAAAACAATTATTTGTTTGATAAAAATTATAGCAAATATGTGTCTGAGCTGAACTTTTCCTTAATAAATGAACGTAATTGTGAAATGAGCTGGATTTAAAAATTTGTTTCGCCGAAAGTGATAACAAGCCATATATAGGTCGCACCGGTGTATAGGTCGCAGGCCTTGAAAAAAAACATAAAAAGGTGTGACCTATAAACCGGAAAATACGTACTATTACTAATAAAATATTGACATTTGCCATCTCAACATCATTGCATTCAGTTTTTATTCACAATTTGTTTAGTGTCCCAACTTTTTTGGAATCCGGTTTGTAGTTCGGAAAGCGGTGTGTGTCTGCCGCCATTGTTGATAGAAATGCCATCTGTCCGCGTGTGCGTGCGCACATGTGGTTCTTACAAAAGCTCAGCGGGAGATGTTTATGTTATCATTCCAATTCCAATCTAAATTTCAAGCAACATGTAAAGAGAATTTCACATATATTTAAACTTAATCTGGAAAACTTCAAACATAAAAGACCTTCTCTGACAACAGAATCAGCAAAGGCTTACATGCATGCCATGATCTTCAGCCATATAGCCTATTGTTATACCACATAGTCTCACACTTTAGAGATCATCATGAAGCCCCTAGACTCTTTTTAAGAAAACAATGAAAGTTTTTGACAAAAAAGCCAATACAGTATCATTATTGCAACATCATAAATAAGTACAACATTTTGGATTTTAATAGCTATCAGATTTTTATGGACGTTTGCCTGATTTTTAAAGTTTTAAATGGACTTGCTCCTCCTCCTTTAATATATTTTATAAGTAAAAAAACAAGTACAGTAAACACAAGAGCACTGACCAGAGGAGATTGTGATGTGCAGCGGCGCAGGACTAAATTTGGCCAAATGGTGGTGTCCATCAGAGGCACACAGTCATGGAACACACTGCCAGTTTCCATCAGGAACTGTGGCACCTACTCCAGCTTTAAAAATTCTCTGAAACTTTGGCTGAAAACTAATCAGAAGTGCACTCATGTGTAGATTACTTTGTCTATTTTCTTATGGCATCATATTTTTATTGTAATTTTATGTTGTGTTATGTGCTATATAGGTGATGTTTGTATTTTTCTCTGCTCTTTTGTTTTATGGGATGTTTCTTATTCTTACCTGCCTTAGGACAACGGATGAAAACTAGCTATTGTGCTAACTCCGGCATATTTACATTGCTGCTTACTGCTGTCATGTTGATTAATATGCATTGTCCTAACTTAAATAAATAAATAAATAAAATAAATAAATAAATAAATGGAAGATGTACCATTATATTGAACACATTGCCTTCGATAAGGTGGATTCAGAAACCTCCGGATTCAAAGAGGGAGGCCAGTGGTGTCGTGTAAATGATCAGCAGAACCGCAGAGAGAAAGGTGCGGTTTCACTCAAAATATGTGCAGTGTAAACGGCCCCTTAGAATCAATAATTACTTGCATTAGAATAGGACACATGGGCATTAATAAATCTCTTAAAATAGTTGGAAAGCATGCAACAGGATTATGTGACAAGTGCACCAGCAATCTCCCTGAAACAGTTCAACATGTCTTTATGGAAAGTCCAGGGTATGAAACAGAAAGAATCCATCCATCCATCCATTTTCTTCCGCTTATCCGGGGTCGGGTCGCGGGGGTAGCAGCCTAAGTAGGGAGGCCCAGACTTCCCTCTCCCCAGCCACTTGGAGCAGCTCCTCTGGGGGAATCCCAAGGCGTTCCCAGGCCAGCCGAGAAACATAGTCCCTCCAGCGTCCTGGGTCTTCCTCTGGGTCTCCTCCCGGTGGGACATGCCCGGAACACCTCACCAGGGAGGCGTCCAGGAGGCATCCTAACCAGATGCCCGAGCCACCTCAACTGGCTCCTCTCGATGTGGAGAAGCAGCGGCTCTACTCCGAGTCCCTCCCGGATGACTGAGCTTCTCACCCTATCTCTAAGGGAGAGTCCAGCCACCCTGCGGAGAAAACTCATTTCAGCCGCTTGTATCCGAGATCTTGTTCTTTCGGTCATAACCCAAAGCTCATGACCATAGATGAGGGTGGGAACGTAGATCGATCGGTAAATTGAGAGCTTTGCCTTTTGACTCAGCTCTCTCTTCACCACGACAGACCGGTACAGCGCCCGCTTCACTGCGGACGCTGCACCTATCCGCCTATCGATCTCACGCTCCAGTTTTCCCTCATTCGTGAACAAGATCCCGAGATACTTAAACTCCTCCACTTGGGTAAGGACCTCCTCCCCGACCCGGAGAGGGCATGCTACCCTTTTCCGGCTCAAGACCATGGCCTCGGATTTGGAGGAACTGATCCTCATCCCGGCCGCATCACATTCAGCTGCAAACCGCTCCAGCGAAAGCTGTAGATCACGAGCTGATGAAGCCAATAGGACCACATCATCTGCAAAAAACAGAGAAGCGATTCTAAGGCCACCAAAACGGATCCTCTCAACACCTTGGCTGCGCCTAGAAATTCTGTCCATAAAAGTTATAAACAGAATCGGTGACAAAGGGCAACCTTGGCGGAGTCCAACTCTCACCGGAAACGAGCCTGACTTACTGCCAGCGATGCGGACCAAGCTCTGACACCGGTCGTACAGGGACCTAACAGCCCATATCAAAGGGCCTGGTACCCCATACTCCCGGAGTACCCGCCACAGAACCCCCGAGGGACGCGGTCGAATGCCTTTTCCAAGTCTACAAAGCACATGTAAACTGGTTGGGCAAACTCCCACGCACCCTCCAGGACCCTGTTGAGGGTGTAGAGCTGGTCTAGTGTTCCACGACCAGGACGAAAACCACACTGCTCCTCCTGAATCCGAGGTTCGACTATCCGACGGACCCTCCTCTCCAGAACCCCTGAATAGACCTTACCAGGGAGGCTTAAGAGTGTGATCCCTCTATAGTTGGAACACACCCTACGGTCCCCCTTTTTGAATAGGGGAACCACCACCCCAGTCTGCCAATCCAAAGGAACTGCCCCCGATGTCCACGCGATATTGCAGAAAGAATGCATTTCCAAAAATAAATAAATAAAATGAAAATTAAATTTACAATTAGGGATGTTTTTAGTAGTGATATCAGTAAAGCTAAAGATCAAGTTATTATTTTCTTGAAAAATACTAACTTAATACAGTAGAGAGAATTTAGTTGAGTTATTAAATTAATTTTATAGAATTAGTTTTTTTTTCATCTGTTTATCTCCTCTCCACATTCCAGCTCAATGGGTGGTAGTAATGCACCTTAAGCTAGATTTATAGTCGACGTGTCGCGCAGCGCGCGAGGGTGCGCGCGCGAAAAGTGACGCAATATCACAGTCCCCGCCCCTGCGCGTTGGCCCCGCGCGTGGTCTTGGCGCGTGTCGTGCACCTCCGAATTTTTGAAACTCCGCAAGCCTAGTGCGCGCGCCGCGCTCGCTGACGGACTGGGCTCAAAACAAGATGGACGCTTTCGAAGCTGCTCTGGCTGAACTACTCCGCATGTATCGCCATTTGTATGATCCCTCTATGAGAGAACACAAAGATGTGCAAATGGCACAGAATTCATGGAAGGAGATTGCAGAAGCGATGCAGAAGGAGGAAGCAGTCTGTAGAAAAGTTAGGAAAAACATGCGGGATCGCTTCGTGAAGGCCAAGAAGAGGGTGATCAGAAGTGGCGATCCTGGCACCAACAAACCAGTGCCAATCATCGTTGTGGAGCCGAGTTGTCTGTCGAGTTTTATAAAACACAGAGAAACGGACACAAATATGGAAAAAGAGGTAAAAATGAAAGAAAAAAAGTTAGTACTTTTATTACAGCTAGCTTAGCATTAGCCTGGTTGTAACCAGACCCTGTCCTTCACTTCGCTTCGTACTAGGGTCTGGACTTTTCCCATAGAGAAACGTTTCTTGCTGGAGGCGTGGCCTCTGCTTAGGAACAAAACCATTGGATATTTTGAACAGGGAAAGCATTCTGCTCCCTCCCCTCAGAGCCACCCCCCGTGCTCTGGTGAACTTGACTGACAGCTGCTCCGCCCCCTGCTCCAGGAGTCCTGCAGCTTTTCTCTCGCTGCGCAAACTCAGTGTTTATATGTTATAAAACGTTTTAATACAATAAAATCAAACCATGGATCGCTGGTCCAGCTCACCAAAAGACCAGAAAATCTGCAGGGACTCGGTCAGCAATAAAACCCGAGTTTAATTCTCGTGACAACCTGAGGCATTTCCGTGTTCATTTTACTCAGCAGGAGGGTGGAGGAGAAGGAGGACGAGGGAGCGATTACTTAACTTTTGGGAGAAAAAAACAAAAGAAAACTCCAGATAAGGGATTAAGCAGGGGAAATTAATAAATTTGTGTCACATATAAAACAGTTCTGCATCGCTTTGAATGATGCCGTGCTCTGGTGAACTTGACAGCTGCTCCGCCTCTTGCAGCGTTTCTCTCGCTGGCAAATTCTGTGTTTATATAAAACGTTTTAATACAATAAAATCAAACCATGGATCGCTGGTCCAGCTCACCAAAACACCAGAAAATCTGATGGGACTCGGTCAGCAACTAAAACCCGAGTTTAATTCTCGTGACAACCTGAGGCATTTCCGTGTTCATTTTACTCAGCAGGAGGGTGGAGGAGAAGGAGGACGAGGGAGCGATTACTTAACTTTTGGGGGAAAAAAAACAAAAGAAAACTCCAGATAAGGGATTAAGAAGGGGAAATTAATAAATTTGTGTCACATATAAAACAGTTCTGCATCGCTTTGAATGAGAACATGCCGCTGCTCGCTGACTGAGCGCTGGCAGAGCCCTTTTATAGGACGCTGCGCGCTGGGACTGGTGGGGGCGTGGGTTAGGGTCCAAAACTCCACCCCTTCTGTTCTCTGATTGGTCCGAACAAAAATCTACTGGACAAATCCTTGTGGGCGGGTAAAGTCCCAGACTGTGCAGTGAAGGGAAATGAGAATTGAGCGGAGCTGTGCAGGAAGGCGAGGGCCAGGCTAGCTTAGCATGGAATACAGCAGGCCATGCTGTGCAGCCTGCCGTGTTGTTTCCCCTTTGTAGTCATTGATATAAACAATAAACTGTGAGAATGAATGACCAAAACATGGCTTAATGAAAATATAAATCAAGCTGCTGACCAGTAAATGTGAAATAGTGGAAATAGCTATTTTGGATCTGCACAGCTCAACTGTAAAAAAATTTAGCCTGTATGTGTGTTGATGCTTCAACTTCTGTTTATTAAGCTAACAGTTACACAAACATTTGTTTTTATTTAAGCTAACAATTACACAAACATTTGTTTTTATTTAAGACGTATATGCATTGTATCCGTTACTGTTTCATTTTGTACTGATGGATGTCAATGTCTGTTTTTTAGCCTGAAGAAACACGACTGAGCCAAGCACGGGACGATACATGGTGCCTCGACCAGACCAGACCGTCACCCCATTCGACCAGACCTTCACCCCCATGGACCAGACCCTCACCCCATGGACCAGACAGTCACCACCATCGACCATGAGTACATCACACCCATCGTCTCTCACAACCTCACGCCTACTGGCCATCAAACTGGCAGTACTTCAAACGTAGTGTGTTTTCCTCTGCGCAGAGTCCTCCACGCCAATTCCTCCCTGTCCAATGGTGCCCATACCCGTACCACCTCGACCCTTGCCAGGGTCAAGCAGCAGTAGCAGAAGCGACAGCCCTAGCATCAGCTCACTCAGTTGGTGTTGGTGAAAACTTTTTATACTTCTACTACGGTACATAAAATCATAACACTAAAAGCTGTCTCTTAAATCATACCTGATCCTCTGGAGGATACGACGTCTTTTTCAGGTGGTTTCTCGTAGCCCAGCCACAAAGAAGGATGCAGGTTTTTGTTTTGGGAGCATGTTCAACACACACTAGTTGCAGCCACAAATTCAGCTTCGTCTGATTATTCGTACAGCCACGAACAGCGCAACAGGTACCCGAGCTCCACAAGACATCTTTATGACATCTTCGTGACAATATTAGCTCGAAATAACAGAAAACAGAACTTCAACAATGCGTACAGATTAGCAAGAAAACAACGAAGGAGCCAGTGTAGAACTTCTACTTCCGGTGTGAAACGGAAGTAAGTCCCATAATCGCGTCTACAGTGACCCCCCCCCACCCCCCACCCTCCCCAGGAATAAGGTGGATATGGTGTAACACACATGTACACACTTTACATAAACACAAACATATTTTTTGGCACTAATCGGTCTTTTGCACGTGACGTCACGGCTCATATATTTTTGCACTTACGGTCGCCATGTTGGGTGTATGCCGGTTCATTTAAACAGAGGAAGTCCATGTTAAACACAGTGCGATACAGAACAATAACATCAGCAAAATGCAAACTAAATATAAAAATGAGCAGAAGCCTTATAGAGAGAAACTCAACCTTGAAGCCAGAGAACGTTACATGGTGAAGTTAGCTTCAATTAACAACATTGATCCTTACGAGGTAGCAGCTAAGGCATGGACTTCCTCTGTTTAACTGAACGGGTATCCACAGAAAATGGCGACCGGGAGTGCAAAATGTCACGTGTCTGCAAAAGACGGATGGAACCTCAAAGTCCGTAATGATATTGACTTAAAAAAATAAAAATAAAAATTTCAGAACAACGAAAGTGGGAGTGGTAGCGCAGAGGTTAAGAAGGTGGGCTTGTGATCGAAAGATATCCGGGGTCCCGTGAAGACTTGATGCCATGTGAAGATGCCATACATTTTGTCAATACGCATGCGCGCGCATGCGCAGCTGTAATAAGCAATTGCGTCATCATGGAGCAGTGGGATCATCGTACGCTGCAAGTTACGAGCAAAATATAAGTCTGTGAATTGTTTTGTGCACAGTATACATGGTGTTATTGTCTATTTACATAATTTAAAGTGTGTAGCAGTGCATTTTCTGAACCTTCGTACGTAAATTGTTTTGTTGACGTTTTGTGTGTAACGTGCGCGACTTCGGAGTGAAAACTACATTTGTTTATTTAAAGTGTGCAGTGCATTTTCTGAACCGTTTAAAGTGGGCAGCAAAAGTGTGCAGCAGTGCATTTTCTGAAATTGTTTTGTTGACACTTTGTGTGTAACATGTACGCGACTTCGGAGTGAAAACTACGTTAGTTTATGTGCGATCAGTGCAAGTCCGAACCTTGTGAATTTATAAAGACAATACAGTATAATCATAATCGACCTGTGCAGATTACTTTTACTAGCATATTTAGTTTTATACCAGCACATTACGATGAAGTGATGAATAACCTGAGAACAGCCTGAAAAGCTCTGAGGTTTAGTGTCTACACAGTACTAACGTTGGGCACGTTTTATTAAAAGAGGTGGGACACAATCTTATTTATCTTAAATTAGCACAGACAGAGCGTAGCCAAAGCCTTAAGTTTTAACATCAGGTGAAACACAAGCAGGAATAAATGCTGATGATAAATGCTTTATTTTTATTAATTACTTTAATGTGTTTTGCAATGATAGTGTGCACCTACTGTTTGTAGTTTGTAGTAAGCCTGGATGGAATTTTGGACTCTGTGCAGCTCCTAGAGATTAAATGTCCTCTAAATAGCTCCATGTCATTTGCACAGTTTCGTGTTGGCCAAATTGTGACATCAGATGCTTAGAAGATGACAAGGACCTTCTTACCAATGGGCAAAGTGGATTCTATGTCCAGGTGAGTAAATGTTGCAATTTTCAGTATATGTACTTATGTGACAGGTATTTGTAAACCTTCATTAAAACATATTGTACATTTATTCTTCCAGGTTCATTCAGCAGACAATGACATGCCTGGAGCTGCAGAGCTGCTCATCTGGACACCAACAGAACATCTGGAGTTGAACTTTTTTTTTGACAAAGATTTTACAGAAAAACAGATGAAACACCTCCATAACTTTTACTTCTCAAACATGCTTACAACAACACATCAAGAACTCTGTATGAAGCTGCTTTGGAGAAAATACCAGTCTTAATTGTTGTTTATATTAGTTTTTATTTTTATTAAAAAAATTAAACTCCAAGGCATAATATCACATTCAGACATATTAACTCCATCCATCCATCATCTTCCTCCTGGTTTTACATCATGTCACAGGGGCAGCAGCTTGAGCAGGGAGTGTCCAGACATCTCTTTCCAGAGCAACTTCTTCCATCTCTTCTGGGAGGACTCTTACAGCCTTCCCAGACCACTCCAGCATGTCCTGGGTCTTCCCTGGGGTCTCCTCCCAGTCTACATGTTAACATACAATAAAATGTACAGACAACAATAAACAAATTATTTTGCAACTAACATATTTGTTTACGTGTTGCTTTTGTAGTGATACACCATGTAATTTTTTCAATAGCAAATTAAATGTTGAAGCTATAAAAAATTAGCTTTTTACAAGTTTATATTTGATGCTATCGTATTCAGTTGTACTTCCTTTGTCTTCACAAAACGATCAACGAAAGTAACGTGAAAGCTTGTTAAAGTATAATAACAAATAGCTTTTCAGTTTTCACTTTTTGACATTGTGATGTTTTCAACAGCTGTACTACATCATCCATTACAAAGCTCTGTCTTACTTTCGACAAAGTAAGTCAATACAACTTGATCTACAACAGGCAGACAATGACACAGGAGCAAATTGTTGTAAACAGGAAACAACTTACACATTTGATGGAGGACATTTTTCAGTAGTTGTGTTCTTCCATCCCTCGATCTGACCACTGACATCAGGCATCACAGGACCACGTTGATGTTGAGCACAGCTACTCTAATGGAACTGTTACCATTGGTGTATATAGTTTTAACAGCTTGACATAAAAAATGACCAATTCCAAAATTGCTCTATTGACTGAAGTACTAAATTATGGTGTGTGGTGTCAAATGCTTTATAAACATCCTGGAAGAAGATACAACTTTCATCATAAATGTAGCTTGCTGTACTGTACAAGCATTAGTGTTTTGATTCTAGTGCCTCCACACATCTATTAAATTAAAAATTTGCATGAATTTTCACGTTTAAATTAACTGCAGTCCATGTTGTGGTTTTACTCTCTGCTTACAGAGATTAAAACATTAAAATGGTTTACCACATTTGGAGACACTAAATTAAAAAAAGGGAGTGCTAACCTAACAATTTGTTTCAGCCATCTCTACCATTTGGCTGAAGTTTGTGGGACAAATTAATCCACTGGATGGCACTGTGACAGGAAATGACAGGTTTGTCCCTCGGACCCTCGAATCAGGTACAGCTGTCACCCAGCTAGTGAAGATGTCATACAGCTGTTACCCAGCTAGTGGAGGTGTCATACAGCTGTCACCCAGCTAGTGAAGATGTCATACAGCTGTTACCCAGCTAGTGGAGGTGTCATACAGTGGTTAACCAGCTAGTGAAGGTGTCATACATAGGGTTGGGCATCGTTTGAATTTGAGCGATTCCGGTTCCGATTCTTCGTTTCGATTCCGATTCTCGATTACGATTCTTTTTGTAGGCGGGGTTAAAAAAGACGGGGTTAAAAAAAGACATGTCAATTCAGTTCAGTTTATATTTATAATGTATAGCTCCAAGTCACAACAGAAGTTGTCTCAGGGCACTGAACAGAAACAATCAAATATAAAAATAATAAGTTAACAGAAACTTTAATATAAAAATAATGGTAACACAATTTATCTGAGGAGACTACTTTGAGTTTAACTCCATGTTATAAAAAAGCTACAGTAGTTAGCCAGAGTTATTTCAGGATGAAATAATTTGAACTTCTGTTTGAATTTAATGCTATGAACTTTTTCCTTTTTGTTACATTTACTATGAATTTCTCACAGGGCAGATTAGAGCCAACATGGAGGACTCACCAACATATATTATTATTATACATATAATATTGTCCAGTGTCTGATGCTGCAGTCATGTTACTGAGCTCCCACTGATGGGCTAACCTGGTTCCACCACCAGCAGCAGGATCCTCAGACAGAACGGCTGGTGGGATGTCCTGGTATCTGCAGCCCTCTCTCCATTTGTTTCTTCATGGACATGGAGCTGTGACATTATGTTGTGCCTCTTCCTCAGCAAAAAGCTCCTCCAGTGGAGACTTTCTGGACAGACTGCAGGAAGTTCCTAAACAAACAACAGGTTTATCAGTATTATCAGTAAAAAGAGATTATTAAATCATTTTTAAGACTGAGAATGTATACAATTATTAGCTCTGTTGTTATTGCCTACTAACCTATTCAATAATTCTTCAAACTGTGACATTCACTCATAATGGAATGAAAGAGAACATAAACAGAAATTATAATACTGAAAACTAGAGACATTAAGACATTTTAAAAGACACAGAGAACTTTAAATGGATTAAGAATGTTAATAAGTGTTGGATTTGAGTGCAATGTAAGTGCAATCCATGGCAGGAGTTGAATCCACATCTGAAAAGGGATGCAAGCTTTTCACAACATATTCTGTAACTGTTTTGTGGCATTCTTCATTCAGTTACACTGACGTTTTTACCTTGGACAGTCACTGGTGAACACTGAAGCCATTTCAGGTCGTTTGTCTAAGAAAAAAAAAACGAGCTAACGTTAGCATCGTGTTTGTATTTGAGCTGACTTACCGCTTTAAGCGGAGTATAACTTGTTAGCTGCCTTAATGTTGGTATGAGACGTAGTTTATTTATTTACCTGATGGAGCCGAGAGGTAGCGATTAGCGAAAAGTCCGGCGGAGCGTTTTGCAGACGGACCACTCTGCACTTCCGGTCGGATACGAAGCGAAAATAATCCGGTGGAGCGCGTCAAAGACGGGACACTATTTTACTTCTCCACCCTCCTTTGCATGATAGAAAATTATTGCAAGTGCTGCACTGACCTGACTGCTCATTTTTTATTAATTAGTACGCTTTCGATAACAGATGCACACTTCCGGTGGATTCTTCTTCGTTGGTTTTCGGCGGCGCTACTTCCGGTCGGCTAACTAGCATCGAAAATAGGAATCGCAAATTAATATTTTGAACGATTCCGGGAAAACCGGACAGTTAGTCCCGGTTCCGAACGATTCTCGATGCCCAACCCTAGTCATACAGCTGTCACCCAGCTAGTGAAGGTGTCATACAGTGGTTAGCCAGCTAGTGGAGGTGTCATACAGCTGTTAACCAACTAGTGGAGGTGTCATACAGTGGTTAACCAGCTAGTGAAGGTGTCATACAGCTGTCACCCAGCTAGTGAAGGTGTCATACAGCTGTTAACCAGCTAGTGGAGGTGTCATACAGTGGTTAACCAGCTAGTGAAGGTGTCATACAGCTGTCACCCAGCTAGTGAAGGTGTCATACAGTGGTTAACCAGCTAGTGGAGGTGTCATACAGCTGTTAACCAGCTAGTGAAGGTGTCATACAGCTGTTACCAGCTAGTGAAGGTGTCATACAGCTGTTAACCAGCTAGTGAAGGTGTCATACAGCTGTTAACCAGCTAGTGAAGGTGTCATACAGCTGTTACCCAGCTAGTGAAGGTGTCATACAGTGGTTAACCAGCTAGTGAAGGTGTCATACAGCTGTTACCCAGCTAGTGAAGGTGTCATACAGTGGTTAACCAGCTAGTGGAGGTGTCATACAGCTGTTACCCAGCTAGTGGAGGTGTCATACAGTGGTTAACCAGCTAGTGAAGGTGTCATACAGCTGTCACCCAGCTAGTGAAGGTGTCATACAGCTGTTAACCAGCTAGTGAAGGTGTCATACAGCTGTTAACCAGCTAGTGAAGGTGTCATACAGTGGTTAACCAGCTAGTGAAGGTGTCATACAGCTGTCACCCAGCTAGTGAAGGTGTCATACAGCTGTTAACCAGCTAGTGGAGGTGTCATACAGCTGTCACCCAGCTAGTGAAGGTGTCATACAGTGGTTAACCAGCTAGTGGAGGTGTCATACAGTGGTTAACCAGCTAGTGAAGGTGTCATACAGCTGTCACCCAGCTAGTGAAGGTGTCATACAGCTGTTAACCAGCTAGTGAAGGTGTCATACAGCTGTTAACCAGCTAGTGAAGGTGTCATACAGTGGTTAACCAGCTAGTGAAGGTGTCATACAGCTGTCACCCAGCTAGTGAAGGTGTCATACAGCTGTTAACCAGCTAGTGAAGGTGTCATACAGCTGTCACCCAGCTAGTGAAGGTGTCATACAGTGGTTAACCAGCTAGTGGAGGTGTCATACAGCTGTTACCCAGCTAGTGGAGGTGTCATACAGTGGTTAACCAGCTAGTGAAGGTGTCATACAGCTGTCACCCAGCTAGTGAAGGTGTCATACAGCTGTCACCCAGCTAGTGAAGGTGTCATACAGCTGTTAACCAGCTAGTGAAGGTGTCATACAGTGGTTAACCAGCTAGTGAAGGTGTCATACAGTGGTTAACCAGCTAGTGAAGGTGTCATACAGCTGTCACCCAGCTAGTGAAGGTGTCATACAGCTGTCACCCAGCTAGTGAAGGTGTCATACAGCTGTTAACCAGCTAGTGGAGGTGTCATACAGCTGTTCACCCAGCTAGTGAAGGTGTCATACAGTGGTTAACCAGCTAGTGGAGGTGTCATACAGCTGTTACCCAGCTAGTGGAGGTGTCATACAGTGGTTAACCAGCTAGTGAAGGTGTCATACAGCTGTCACCCAGCTAGTGAAGGTGTCATACAGCTGTTAACCAGCTAGTGAAGGTGTCATACAGCTGTTAACCAGCTAGTGAAGGTGTCATACAGTGGTTAACCAGCTAGTGAAGGTGTCATACAGCTGTTACCCAGCTAGTGAAGGTGTCATACAGTGGTTAACCAGCTAGTGAAGGTGTCATACAGCTGTCACCCAGCTAGTGAAGGTGTCATACAGTGGTTAACCAGCTAGTGGAGGTGTCATACAGCTGTTAACCAGCTAGTGGAGGTGTCATACAGTGGTTAACCAGCTAGTGAAGGTGTCATACAGCTGTCACCCAGCTAGTGAAGGTGTCATACAGCTGTTAACCAGCTAGTGGAGGTGTCATACAGCTGTTAACCAGCTAGTGGAGGTGTCATACAGCTGTTAACCAGCTAGTGGAGGTGTCATACAGCTGTTAACCAGCTAGTGGAGGTGTCATACAATTGTGAACCAGCTAGTGAAGGTGTCATAATAAACTGCTAGTTTCTCTGAAAACACATCTCTTTAGACTCGCTTATCTCTCCTAAATGTATTTTACATTATTTTGTATTTTATATTTTTTCATTCTATATTTCAATTTGTTCCTACTGATGTGTCAACTGTGTTTGTTTTGTTTCTTTAGTTTCTTCTTCAGCTGTTAAACTGAAGAATATACAGATTTCACAGCGGATAGATGCAGCCGTGGGTTTGTGCTACGCGTATGGCATCTCCACGATACATGCAATCTTCACAGAACACCGGTTCAAGCCCCGGTACCGACAACATCGAAATGTGGGTGGGATAAGTGAAGCAGTCACACCTGCAGTGTTGCCAGGTGTACGATAATTATCGTATTTGTACGATAATTTTGCCCTCTGTACGATGTACGATCAATAATCCCAAAAAAGGCCAAAAATACGATAATTTGACCGTTCCTTGAATGTGTAGTTGTGATCGGTTTCCATCAGCCTGCCGCAACTGTCTGTCTGAGTTTTTTTGTGAACCCTGAATGCATCTTGAAATTCCAGCCAATCGTGCTTTTCTAAATGTGACCTAAGAGTGACGTGCATGCGTTTGCCTCAGAACAACGGCCATGATTGGCTGAATAGCCCGCTGCGCCCGCCCCATGAGTTAGAAAAGAAGAAAAAGCAGAGCCGTGTCTCGTGTGACACCGGTCTGGAAGAAGAAGTGATGAAAATGAGAGAACATTTATATAAAGTTAAATGTTAAATGATAATTAAGAAATATATTAAGAAAATATGGCAGGAAACCTGGGACATTACTGATACAGGAAGACATTTACACAACAAAAAAGGTAGGATATACAAGGAAAGCAGGAAGAAACAGGAACTTACTCGCATTAGAATAGGACACACAGACCTTAATAAATCTCTTAAAATAATTGGAAAGCATGCAATAGGACTTTTTTGTGACATGCGCACCAGCAATCTCCCTGAAACGGTTCAACATGTCTTTATGGGATGTCCAGGGTATGAAACAGAAAGAATGCATTAACAAAAATAAATAAATAAAATTAATATTAAATTTACAATTAGGGATGTTTTTAGTAGTGATATCAGTAAAGCTAAAGATCAAGTTATTATTTCCTTGAAAATACAAACTTAATAGACAGAATTTAGTTGAGTTATTAAATTAAAACCGCCATGAAACAAAACAAGAAGCGCGGGGGGCGGGCTCATTAGTTGCCACCAGACATTAATACGTATTATTGTCTATGGTTCCCACCCGTACTGACGCCACAACGCTGTGAGTGCCTGTTAGACGCAATTCAACAACAGAGTGACTATAGTGCATACTTGTTATTTTGGTTTTGACGGGTGTACGATAATTTCCCTCAAAATACGATTATTTTAGGGCTCTAGTACGATAATCCTACATTTCTCACCTGGCAACACTGCACACCTGTCTCCACCCTCATCTGCCTCACTCTGGGCCCTTGAGCAAGGCCCTTAACCCACACCATCTGCTCCCCCGGCCGGGAACCCTAGCTATCAGCTCTCTGCTCCACACAGAGGCTGTGGTAGCTCGGTGTATGTGGTTGTGTGACGAAGGGCATCCGGCGTAAAAAAAGTAAACAATTGTCAAATCTTCATGCAACTAGCTCGCTGTGGTGACCCCTAACGAAGGGAGAAGCCGAAAAAAAAATTTTTTTCAGAACGACGAAAATCCGTCTCGAGGACGGAAAACTAGTTTGTGAAACTGCAACTAAAATCACACTGAAAAGCAGGAATGTTTAGATACAAACCTAATCTGTGAAGCAGAACTTTTGGGTTGAAAGCAGCATCTTGGGTTTCGTTGTGTTGCAGTTTGTCCTTTAAACGACATTGTTCCTTTTTATAATCTGTGACTGTTTCCAGAAACTCCATGTTTTCAATAGCCCCTTCGTTTCGTTGTTTAGCTTGCTGTCGCCTCATCGCTGTCAGCTAAAGTTTCCTTAAAATAATACTGTAGATACTAAACCAGTACAGAAAAGTAACTCGTGGTCTAAAATGAACAGCACGACGGATGATTTGTATCTTCGTTAGCGCGTAGCGTACTGGTAACTTCTTCTTTATTATATTGGCGGTTGGCAAACAACTGAAGGAAGCATTACCGCCACCAAGTGGTAAGGAGTGTGGACCACATGACAAAAAAGTTTTCCTTTTACATACTATGGAAGCCCATTTCCGCCAGTATTTTTTTAAAAATTGCAGAAATTATCTCAAAATTTTGAGAAAGTATCTCAAAATTTTGAGATACTTTCTCAAAATTTTGAGATACTAAGTACTAAGTTTTTTTATTTATTTATTTATTCATTTTACATCAATAAAAACAACATTTAAACATACAGTGTACAATATAAAAAGACATAAAATGAAAGGAGGCAGAGAGAAGAAATAATCTTATAGTATCTGCCCCTTTTAAGTTAAGTTAGTTAAGTACTAAGTACTAAGTTAAGTATCTGTTAACTATATAAAGCTATGTTTTGAGATATCTCAAAATTTTGAGATATAAGTACTAAGTTAAGTACTATGTACTAAGTTAAGTATCTGTTAAGATACTAACTCAAAATTTTGAGATGCTAACTCAAAATTTTGAGATAGTATCTCAAAATTTTGAGATACTAAGTCAAATTTTTGAGATAGTATCTCAAAATTTTGAGATACTATCTCAAAATTTTGAGATACTATCTCAAAATTTTGAGATAACATGAGTTGGCCCTATAGTTTGAGATATGCGCAACTTCATAGAAAGAAATGGATATTGATAACATAATTGAGCAATACTTCAGAAGGGGTTTTACTAATCTTGAAATTTTGCGAGTTTTGGAAGAAACCCATAATGTTAAATTAAGTATCCGGACGCTGGAGAGAAGACTGCAAAAGAAGCGCCTGTGGCGTAGAAAAAATAAGACAGATGTTGCAGATGTGGCCTCTTTTATAGAAGAACAACTACAAGGATCTGGGAGACAGCACGGCTACAGGTGGATGCACCAGAAGTGTTGGATGGCTGGCATAGTCACAGACAGGGAAACAGTACGTCTTTTGATGCGCCTATTGGATCCCAATGGGGTTGACCTGCGTGCACAAAATCGCTTGAGACGACGCTTATATGTCAGTCGGGGACCAAACTATGTCTGGCACATCGATGGGTACGACAAATTAAAGCCTTATGGGATATGTATTAATGGATGCATAGATGGCTTTTCGAGGAAAATGATCTGCTTGGTACAGTTATAAGCGTGTACAAGTGGCTGTACAAACTCTTTCCACTTCACCTTGTCTTCTTCCTGCAGTGTACCCAACATGGCCAGTAATGTTCTGTTAAACCTCTCCACAGGGTTTCCACGTGGATGGTATGGCGTTGTACGCGTTTTCTTGATTCCAAGCATTGTGCAAAGTTCTTTGATTAGATTGGATTCAAAATCACGACCCTGATCACTATGTAGCCGCTCAGGGAACCCATAATGGATGAAGAAATTGTTCCACAGAGCCTTGGCTACTGTTTTTGCCTTTTGGTCAGGTGTCGGGACTGCCACCGAATACTTGGTGAAATGGTCAGTTATGACTAGGATATTTTTGGTTCCTTTGCTATCAGGTTCCAACGATAAATAATCCATACAAACCAACTCAAGTGGTCTGCTAGTCTGGATATTTACCAGAGGGGCACTCCATCCAGCTTTTGCCTTTCGTCGTATGCATCTTTCGCAGGTCTGCAACTTGTTTACAATTTGCTCCAACATGTGTGGCCAGAAGAATCGGGCACGTACCAAGTCTGTGGTACGGTCAACCCCCATGTGTCCAACGGCATCATGTAGAGCCTCCAGAGCAACCTCCCTGAAACTTTTGGGTAGAACCAGTTGAAAAGATGGTTCTCTATTGATTACACGTTTTCTGTAGAGAACCCCCTCTCTCAGTGTTAGTTGATCCCAGAGGCGCAACATCAGTTGTACTTCTCTGTTCTCTTGCTGTCGCTGTCTGTACGATAAACGCCTCCCACCTTTTAAGATGGAAATGACTCTGCTTATTGCCGGATCCCTCTGTTGTTCAAGAGCCCAGTCTTGTTGAGACATGCGAGGTAATGTGCATGAATTTGGTAAAAGGTCATCATGTGTGTACTCAGGGGGAATAACATGCACGTCAACAGCAATACATTCAACCAGGCATGATTCCAGTGCAGGTTCAGAGTGTGCAGGGTTTGTTTGTCTAGCCAGATGTTTCTGACAGATGGCATTTACAACTTCTGATGAAACCTCTGCGGCACCAGTCCCTTTGGCAATGTGAGCTATGAAATGTTCTTTGGTTTGGTCTTCATCATGTGTTTAATCATCAAGTCCATTCTCAAAATGCAGCCGTCTAGAGAGACCATCAGCATCTTGATTTTTCTTTCCTGCTCTGTACTGCATCTGAAAATCAAATGTGGAGAGGGTAGCTAGCCACCGATGCATCTAGTTTAGCAGTTGTAAGTACATAAGTTAAAGGATTGTTATCTGTTACTACTGTAAACTTGGCTCCATAAAGATAGTCGAAAAACTTATCAGTCACTGCCCACTTAAGAGCAAGAAACTCAAGCTTATGAGTTGGATAACGCTTTTCGCACTTTGAAAGACCCCTGCTAGCAAAGGCAATAACCCTCAGCTGGCCATCTTGCTCTTGATAAAGAGCTCCCCCCAATCCTAGCAAACTTGCATCAGTATGAAGAATATAAGGCTTTGTTACATCTGCAAATCCTAAAACTGGTGCAGTGGTAAGTTTCTGAATCAGAGTATTAAAAGCCTCATCACATTCTGATGTCCATTTTTCAGCAAATGGTTTTTTTAGGTCAACTTCTGAGGTGTGTTTGAAGCGCTGTTTAGCAGCCTTCCTGGGTGGAAAATACCCAATGGTAAGGTCATTTAGGGGTCTTGCAATTTTGGCAAAGTCTCTAATAAATCTCCTATAATACCCTGCAAACCCTAAAAATGACTTTAGTTCTTTAATGTTTTTAGGTGTTGGCCAAGTTGTCAATGCTGCAGTTTTCTCAGGATCTGTCTCGACACCTCTTTCAGAAACTACATGTCCTAGGTACTTCACTGATGTTCGGAAGAACTGACACTTCTCAGGGGAAAGCTTAAGTCCATACTCTCTGAGCTTCCCCAGGACACGCATAAGGCGTTCTTCATGCTCCTCTAATGTGGTAGAAAAAACAATCAGATCATCCAGAAATACTAAAACTTCTTTAAGGTTGAGATTTCCCATACATTTCTCCATTACACGCTGAAATGTGCTGGGAGCGTTGGTTACACCTTGTGGCATCCGATTAAACTCCCAGAAGCCCATAGGAGTTACAAACGCTGTCTTATACTTGTCCTCCTCCTCAACCTCAACCTGATAGTATCCTGATTTTAAATCCATGACTGAGAACCACTTTGACCCTGTCAATGCCGAAAAAGCCTCCTCAATATTTGGTAACGCATAGGCATCTTTGATTGTCTGATTGTTTAACTTACGATAGTCGACACAGAGCCGGATTTCACCATTTTTCTTTTTTACTACCACAATAGGGGATGCAAATGGACTTTCTGACTCACGGATTACGTTGGCATCACACAGTTCTTTTAAGTGCAATCTGACAGCCTCATAATCTGATGGGTGTATTGGCCTAGGTCTTTGTTTAAAAGGAGTAGGATCAGAGAGGCGTATCTTATGTTTTACAGCGGTTGTGTGGCCGTAGTCTAAATCATGACTAACAAACACATCGGACATCGAACTTAACTTTTTTGTTACTCTCTCTCTCCATTCTTCAGAAAGAGATGTATCTGTGAGGTCAATTTTGAGCTGGCTAGGTTTAACTGGTAAGTCAATGTTTTGACATAAAGCAATATTTTGCGTAAGCTCGGACTGAGATCTTAACTCTTGGTTTTTTCTCACTGTTGACTGAGGAGCTGAAACTGTTAGAGGCTTATAGAGTTCAGCAACAGTTAGAGCAGCAGGTACTATGATGTCATGTGCTCTTTCATTCTTCACTAAAATAGGGATTTTGAAAGATGTTGTCGATGGGGCTGTCATAACATAGTTGCAGAACACTAATCCACCAGGTAAGATAGAGTCTGCCTGTTCAACTAATAGAGAAGTGCCTGGGGAAACTGTAATGTTTCTGGCATAACCCATTAAAACAGCCTTTTCCCCTGCGGGTACTTTCTGACTCGTTTTTCTTAGCAATTTTATCTTTCCTACCCTACCACTCGCTCGATCTTCTTTGTGTATGCCATACAGTGTCCTGATCAGTGGCACATTTTTACAGTGCACTTGTTGGTTGTGAACACTGGTTCTTTTAGAAGTTGTATAAATGTCGTAAAGAACATAATAATAATGAATTCAATTTATAACGCACTTTTCATTAGTGAAAATCTCAAAGTGCTACACACATTGAATGCTACACACATTCATACACCGGTAGCGGCAGACTACCATGCAAGGTGCTTTCCAGTCCTACCGGGAGCAACTCGGGGTTAAGTGTCTTGCCCAAGGACACAACGACACATGGTGTGGGGAACCGGGATTCGAACCGCCAACCTTCCGATCGGGGGACGACTACCATTACCACTACGCCACGGCCGCCCCATCTAACACATTTGTTCCAACCAGCACCGGAACTTCTCTATTTGATCTACAATCTGGTACAATTAAAGGTAAGGTAAGGACTTCCTCAGGTCTCCCTGCAATCTCTTCTGGAAAGAAAAGATTTACCTCAGTGTACCCCAGATAAGGGGTACATCTGGGGTACAACAGAAGTCTGTTGGAGTCAGTCTCCCCACCATCACAGACATTTACACCTCCAGATGCAGGAAAAGAGCCACCTGTATCATGAAAGACCTCACTCATCCAGCACACTCACTCTTTGCCCCACTCCCCTCAGGACGGAGGTTGAGGAGCATCAAGTGTAGAACCACTAGACTGAGGAACAGCTTCTACCCTGAGGCTGTTAGACTCATGAATAAATAAAAATAAAATAAAAAAATAAACACTGCAAAATATCACATCATACTGATGCTGATCTGTTTTCTTGTTGCTGTGTTCATCTGTGTTCATCTGTGACCATCTGCTCATACAAACTCATGTTCGTGCTGCTGTTTATTCCCACTATATTAGGCTTAGTGTATTACTAGTTGATGTTTTTCTTAGTTAGTTCTAGATGTTATTACTGTTTTTCTCTTTCATTTGTTGTTGGATGTAACTGGGACCTCGTGTACATAATCTCGTTTTCATCTCATGTACCACATGTGGTGCAAATGACAATAAAGACTCTCTGACTCTGACTCTCTCTGACTCTGATAAGGAACTATCTGACCACCTGCACCCTGAATGTCTAAAAGGTCACCTAGTGACTGGATCGGTCGTGAATGCAAGTGGAGCTTGTGAAATGTTTCAGAAACAGTCGTCACCTGGGAGCCTGAGTCAAGAAGACAAATGCTTTGAACTCCATCAATAAACATCTTGGCAGTGTTTTTCGATCCTACCAAGGCATCCAGAAGTGCTTCATCTGATGTACATGTAGGGGACTGTCTCATATTGTTGATGGTTGTCGATTTTTGATCGTGTTTTAAGCCTTGCATTGATTGTGGAGCCTGCACTGGTCGGGTATCAGTATGCCCCTCTACTGAAACCCGGTCCAGTTTAAAGCCGTTCCGTACCTTGCTTCCCACTGCTGACGTTTTTCCTTTAGTTCCTTGTACTTTTTATCGACCAATTCTTTGTTTGGAGGATTCTCACACTGTCTTGCAATATGGCCAGTTTCTCCACATTTAAAACAGAACCAAGCTTTTGGAGGAGGTTGGCGTGCTGGCTGTTGCACATGTACTTCTGCTGCTGCCATAGGGGGCAAGTCGACAAATCCAGTTGTTTCCTGTTGTCTCCTCTCCCTCCTCTGAGACCTTTTTTCTGTAAGTTGTATCTGAAGCTCAGCGACTTGTTTTCTTAAGCTTTCTGTCTCTGTGATGTACTTCTGTACAATGTCATGGTCGTGTTCTACTGAGGGTTCTAAGACAGTCTGAAAATGTAAAGGTTTTACTTTTGAGCCTCCAAAGTGACGCTGCATTCGGTCCATCTTTACTGATCTCCGCTCTTCTTCCGTTCTCAACTGGAGAAGAAGTTCAGAGAAATCTGGCAGGGACTCACTGTTGAATCTTTGCTGAAGAGTTAGAAGCAGGGTTTGATCCCAGCACCCACTAATGAACTGCTTGTACAGCTGTTTGTTTGCATTAACTTCACTCACACCACCTCGCCTGATTGCAGTACTAAGTACTGACTGCAGTCTTTGTAGATATTCAGAAGCCCTCTCTCCTGCATCCTGGTGAGTGCTCAAAAACTTGGCAAATATTTCTTCACCATCATCTACAAGTCCGTATGCTGACTGAAGGAGACGGACATATTCTTGTGGATATGAATGAGAGCCAAGCTGTTTCACAATATCTAATGCAGGGGATAGCAAACTTTCCAGAATCATCCTTCTTTGCATATCAATGGAGAATCCATCTTGAAACATCAGTTCAACATGAAGGATCCAAGTCTCAAAATCCACTTCTCCAGGGGGTTTAGGCACTCGTCCAGAAAAGGAACGAAGTCTCTTTGGAGTCAAATTTGATGAAGCAGCTTCATTTTTTATTACATGCTCAACGATTATGCGTTGCACATCTGGGGGATTCAACATATCATCACTCAGTGGAGGTGTGTTAGTTGACCAAGCTCGTCTCTTAATTTTTGCTCTTTGTTCTGGTCGTTTGGAGTGAGATGGATTAATGGCACGAGTTGTATGAATTTGTCTTTGATGTCCCTTTGATGTGAGGGCAGTGTCAGCGTTATCTGATTCAGTCTCTCCACCATCAGAACTGCTCGACTCTCAACCATCTCGTTCTGAGGCTGTTTTCTGAGCTTTAATTTCTGCTGAAGACTGAGAAAACACAGGTGAAAATAAAACTCTATAATAATAATAATAATAATAATAATAATCATTTTATTTAAAAGCGCCTTTCATGACACCCAAGGACACTTAACAAACCAACACAGTGAATACAGAGCAAACATTATCAGCGACAAATTGAAATATAAAATACATAAAGGATATAAAATGGAAGATAAAAATACATTTAGTAAAGTTAATGATAAGCTAGTCTAAAGAGATGTGTTTTCAGGGCAGTCTTGAACAGAGAAAGGGAGGTGGTGTTTCGAAGGTCTGGCGGTAGAGCGTTCCAGAGGTGAGGGGCAGAGCAGGTGAAGGCCCTGCTCCCCATGGTGGAGAGGCGGGCAGAGGGTACATGGAGATGTAGCGAAGAGGAGGATCTGAGAGAGCGTGATGGGATGGAGATTTGTAGGAGGTCAGATAGATAAGGAGGGGCAAGGTTGTGGATAGCTTTGAACGTGAGGAGTAGAATTTTGAAGATGATGCGTGATTTAACCGGGAGCCAGTGGAGCTGCTGCAGGACAGGAGTGATGTGGTTATAGTAGGAGGTTTGAGTGATGACACGGGCAGCTGAGTTCTGGACCATCTGTAACTTGTGGAGAGATTTGTTGGGGAGGCCGTAGAGAAGGGAGTTGCAGTAGTCAATACGGGAAGTCACAAGACTGTGCACCAGGATGGCTGTGGAGCGGGGTGTGAGAGAAGGACGGAGACGGTTAATATTACGGAGGTGGAAATAGGCAGACCGAGTAATATTGTTGATGTGTGAAGTGAAGGAAAGAGTGGTGTCGAGGATGACACCGAGGCTCTTGACCTGAGGGGAGGGGGATAGCAGAGAGTTGTTAAGGGGGACGAGAAGATGTTCTGATTTTGAAATAGAGTTTTTGGTACCGACGAGAATGACTTCTGTTTTGTTGCTGTTTAGTTGAAGGAAATTGTTAGAAAACCAGTGATTTAGCTCGTTGAGACAGTCGGTGAGGATGGAGGGTGGGTGGAGTTAGGTTTTGATGACAAGTAGAGCTGCGTGTCATCAGCATAGCAGTGGAAATGGATGCCGTGTTTGCGGAAGATGTGGCCTAGAGGAAGGAGGTAAATGATGAAGAGGAGGGGTCCGAGGACAGAGCCTTGGGGGACACCCGTGGAGACAGGGGAAGACTGGGAACGGAAGGATTTAAGCTGAATGAATTGAGTGCGGTCAGAGAGATAGGAGGTGAACCAGTCTAACGGGGTACCTGAGATGCCAATGGAGGTTAGTCTGTTGAGGAGGATAGAATGACAGATGGTGTCGAAGGCAGAACTTAGATC
>JBBPBX010034541.1:0-16429 GCA_038048925.1 Garcialebias charrua
GAGGGACACCACAGGAGACAGAGACTGTCTGGGACGTGGCGTTGCCAAGACTAACACATTCCAGCCTATTGGAGAGGAAAGATTTAAACCAGTCCAGGACGGTGTCACAGAGACCGACCTCCACATGAAGACGGTGGAGGAGGATACTATGGTCCACAGTGTCGAAGGCTGCAGTGAGGTCAAGGAGGACAAGGATGGAGGGAGAGCCAGTGTCAGCAGCCAAGAGGACATCATTAGTAACTCTCAGCAGTGCAGTCTCAGTACTGTGAGCTGCCCTGAATCCAGACTGGAACTTCTCATACAGGGAGTGTTGTTGTAAGTGATCCTGCAGCTGAGCAGCAACTGCTTTTTCCAGCACTTTAGACAGAAAAGGGAGGTGTGAAATTGGGCGGTAATTAGAAAAAATGTCGGGATCCAAATTAGATTTTTTCAGAAGAGGCCTAATGATGGCAGTTTTTAGAGGCAGTGGAACATGACCAGATTGAAGAGACTGATTTATTATTTGAGTGATAAGTGGGCCTATTGCAGAATGATTGGATTTTATGAGAGACGAGGGGAAAGGATCCAGGGCGCAGGATGAAGGCTTCATTTTCTTGATGATGGCCTCCACCTCACTCTGAACAACTTCGTCAAAGCTGTTAAGGGTCCCAGAATGCAGACGGGTAGATGGCACACTGAGAACAGGGAGGTTGTGGAGCTGAGATCTGATAGTGTCAATTTTGGTTTTAAAAGATGAAAGAAACAGCTCGCATTTTTGAGCAGAGTCCTCAAGAGTTTGTTTAATGGGATTAAGCAGACGAGTTATTGTGGAGAAGAGCTGTTTAGAGTTTCCAGGGCAGGTGTTGATGATGTTAGAATAATATTTGGAGCGTGCTTCTTTAAGAGAATAGGCGTACGCTTTCTGATGTTCTTTGTACGCCTGCTTATGTACCGAGAGACCAGATGATTTTAGACGTCTCTCGATAGCACGGCCAGTTGCCTTCATCTTGCGCAGCTCATCAGTGTACCAAGGGGCTGAACGGGAGAAAGACACCAGTCTTGTTTTCAAGGGAGCATGTAGGTCCAGGAGCTCCCGAAGAGATTGGTTGTAGTAATCCACAGAGTCATCTGCAGATGAATGATTGACAGCGGTCATGGTGTGAAGATCAGCAGACAGAACATCAAGGGAAATGTTTTTAAGGTCACGGAACTGGATGGGTCGTTTTGGGTTTGAAGCAGGCGAAGATGAAGGCACTTCCAGGGAGATGACCCTGTGGTCTGAGACACCCAGGTCATATACAGATAAATTATTGATGAGTACAGTGTCAGTAATCACCAAATCCAGAGTATGCCCCCTGCTGTGCGTAGGGGCGTCAACATGTTGAGTGAGATTAAGAGAATCCAAAAGAGACTTAAAATCTGTTGCCAGAGGTGAAGAGGAATTGTCCACGTGGATATTCAAGTCGCCAAGAAAAATAGTCTTCACAGGGGAGGTGCAGAAATAAGTGAAGAGGTCATGTATCTCTGAGTTAAATGAAACATGCGGTTTGGGAGGTCTATAAATTAATATAACATTCATCAGGAGTGGGGCTTTGAAGCTGAAAGCCAGACATTCAAAAGAAGAAAAATCCTGAGAAACCAGATGCGACAGCCCTAAACTACTGCGGTAGATTACAGCCAGACCACCACCGCGGCCAGTGCTGCGGGCTCTCTGCAGATAGCTGTATCCAGATGGACAAGCTTCATTTAAAGAACTGTACACATCCGGTCTATGCCAAGTTTCTGTGAGGCACATGAGGTCCAAATTCTTCTCCAAAATGTGATCATGAATTAGACATGATTTGTTTGAAAGTGATTGAACATTAAATTCTATTATTGATTTTACTTGATTTTATCACTTGTTTTATTTTATTTATTTTTTAAGCAAGCCTAATCTGCATCCACATGATTTTATCTTTGATCTTAGTCGATATTATTAATGATTTTATTTGATTTTATCACTTGTTTTATTTTGATCTTTGCTTTGTTGCACTTTGTAGCACTTTGAGATTTTTATTAATGAAAAGTGCATTATAAATGGAATTCATTATTATTATTATTATTATTATCTTTCACTGGACTGGACCGTTCCTCATCGACATCTTTCACCAGACTGGACCGTTCCTCATCGACATCTTTCACCAGACTGGACCGTTCCTCATCGACATCTTTCACCAGACTGGACCGTTCCTCATCGACATCTTTCACTGGACTGGACCGTTCCTCGAACACATCAATGCAGATCCTGTTTTCTTCCAGTTTGGGTCTGTAGTGGTTCTGTTCTCTCCATCGTGGAAACCTTCTGCCTTTTTGGTCTTTGTCTATAGCGTTTCCTTTCTCGTCATCGTGTGAACACTGACTCAGCACTCCCAGTAACTAGGGGTTGAACGAGTACATAATTTTTAAACTTGACATTAACATAATAAAACTCGTAGAACTCGAGTAGTTGATGATGTCATAGCAGAGGTGGGGAATCGAGTCACATGACTTGGACTCGAGTCAGACTCGAGTCATTAAAATTACGTCTTGAGACTTGACTTGAAAAAATGCTGAAAGACTTGGACTTGACTTTGACTTGCACACCGTTGACTCAAGACTTGACTTGACTTGAAGCTGTTTACTTGAAAAGACTTGATATTTTAGTCAAGTCAAAAATTTAAAATGCGTTATAAAGTGGCCCCATTAATTAATTTCACTCATTACGTATTAACAGTCAGGTGCAGACCAGGCATTTGTTTTTCCACACTCTGTGTGTATGTGTGTGCGTAGCTGCAGCACAACCAATCAAATTAAAAGGATTTAGACATTTGAAAAAAACAAGGCAAGTCTACAGGGCTGAGGGAACTAAAGACAAAATAAGCTGCTTCCGCGAGTAATTTCTTTTGGGTACATAGGTTATGAACATTCAAATAAAAAACGAACTGCAACTTGTAAAACATGCAATAAGAAAATATCGGATGGAGATTCCACGACGTCTAACTTTGTCCTGCATTTGAAGCTTCACAAAGATCGTAGGTAGTACTTTTATTTTGCTGTGAGATTGTTGACTTTAGCTAACTTCGTGTTAGCATGTGTACTCTGGGCTACGTTGGCTACGTTCTTTGTACAGTATTGTGCTGTGGAAATGTCAGCATTTTCGTCTTTTTCATTGAATGTTAAGATTAACAGAACTGCGGAATAAAGAGGTCCAATTTAAAAACGTTTTTTATACGTTGTGTTCAGCTGCACATGTTCTATCATTTGAGATATATACAGATTTTAAAAAGAACAAATGGTCTATTATTTACATTTTATGTATAATTGCAAATAAAAAAAAGGGGGGGGGATGACTTGAAATGACTTGAAATTAAAAGTTCTTGACTTGAGACTTGACTTGACTTGGACTGTCTTGACTTGAGACTTGACTTGACTTGGACTGTCTTGACTTGAGACTTGACTTGAACTGTCTTGACTTGAGACTTGACTAGGACTTGAGGTCAAAGACTTGAGACTTGACTCGGACTTGCAACACAGTGACTTGGTCCCACCTCTGTGTCATAGGATGTCAAGATGCAAAAAAAACAAAACATTTTTTTAACGCAAAAAACGTAATTTATTATTAACAAAAAGAGACCAACAAAACACTGGGAGTGTATATTATCCTCCTACCATTTTTCATACTGCAAAAAGTCACAGGAAAACCAAAACTATAAGTTCCCTGATGCATGCTCAAACAATAAGTTATTGAAAACTCAAAACTATAAGTTATTATTATTACCATACTTTTCGGGGTAAAAGTCACTTCTGTGTATAAGCCGCTTTGTCCAATTATAGGGAATAATTTGAAAAAATCCATAAATACGCCGCTTCGCCCTACAAATCGCATCTATTATGCGTCACCGCTATGCGACGCGTCAGCGCCTCATTTGCCCTGCTGAAAATGGCGGCCACAGAAGCGAGCCAGCACGGAAGGACTTTACAAGATTAACACGGTAAAAACAATTATTTCTTTGCTGAGAAAAATATATTTCTTAGCTGACATTATAGCACAAGGGTTCCTGAGCTTAACCGTTCACTCTGTAAGCCTAAAAAATATCCGTCGAGTGGTTTATGACTATAAACAAAAATAAAACCTAAGCTAACGAGACGATTCCGTCTCTAAAACACGAATAAAAAATCTAATTTTATCTCAAATGTCTTATACAGGGCAACAGTTTGTACATTAAACCCCATATAATTACACTTTGTAAGCAGAAAAAATATCCGCAGAGTGGTTTATGAGCTATATAGTATATCTAAATACCGTAGTAGGTACAGTATCTGCTTACGGTAGCTAACCGCTAATAAAAGATTGTTTTTTTTTAAAATCTCAAACATCTCATACAGCTAGTCAGTTGTAAATGACCACCAAATAATTACGCTCTGTAAGTTTCAAGAAAATCCACAATGTGGTTTATGAGTTATCTTGCTAAAAAACACTGCTAACAACACAGCTAATAGCAGCTACATCCAGAGCAGCAGGCCAGGCAGCGTCAGAGTCAGTCCGAGCAGAGGAGGGTTTTTTTCGGACACATGAGCTAGAAACGGTTGGTGTACTATCTGGAAGTATCCCCTAGCGGACAAAAGTGGTACTGCACCATTTTTTTTTGGCCAAAATGAAAAACGGTCATATCAAGTCAAAAATGGGTCTAAAAATATGGGGAAAAAATACATAAATATGACGCTTCGGCGTATAAGCCGCAGGACATGCAAATTAGTAAAAAAAACAGCGACTTATACCCCGAAAAGTACGGTAAGCTGCAAAAATGAAAGAAATGTGCGGCACATAAAAAAACAAAACTTATAAACAGTGGGGCAGTCGACCACCCTGCACTACACCCACAGTGATGTGCATTAGGTTTAGTTTTAGAGATTAATATTTTTTTGCTTTTTGTTTGTGAAACAAAGTCAAACGAATCTGGTTCTGGTTCAGTTGATTGGACCCGGTGTTACACCATATTCTGTGACCTGCAACAGTGCATGCAACACTGTCACAATATACGGTGGTCACAGAATATGGTGCAACATCGGTTTGCAACGAGCTCCAAACAGGAAGTTGATTCATTTTTTGTTCTGTAACTGCGACATGATGACATCATTACGAATACGGTACTCAACGTGAAATTTAAAAACTCGATAGAGGTCCTAGGAATCGATGTGTAGATTACTCGAGTAGTCTAACGCCCTACCAGTAGCTCCTTCTGCTGACTTTGTGCTATTTTAGCTGTTCGTACATCAGAACCTTCGGCTCATTCAAGAGATGGAGCTACAACTTTTAACTTTCAGTCTTTTTAAAATAAAACTTTCAGTACTGATATTGTTAGATCTCTTCCTTGAAAAACTTTGTTTTTGCTGAAATCTGCTTCAGCTAACTGCCTCTATTTCTAATGCTACATTTAGCTTTTAGCTACTGTTTAGCTATAGTTACCATTGAGCTACTATGCAGCAAACTTTATCTTTTAAATGCTTCTTTGCCATTTTAGAGCCTTTTTTTTACTTTTTTCCCTACTGTTTTGCTGTATTTAACTTTTAGCTACAGTTTAGCTTATTTTAGTTTTTAAATTATATCATCTTTTATAGATACGTTTTAAAATCTTTTTGCTACATTTTTGCTAATTTAAGCTTTTAGCTACAGTTGTGCTATATTTAACTGTCAGCTACTGTATTTTGTTTTTGCTACTGTTTTGCTAATTCTAGCTTTGTTTTTTTGCAAGCGAGCAAATAGAAAATTAGCCAAGCAATTATAGCTTTTAGCAACTCTTTTGCTAGTTTTAACTTCTGCTTAGCATTATAAAAAATTTAGCTATTATTTTAGCTTTTATGTATTTTTTATTTTATTTTAGCTGCTATTTTTCTAAAGAGTTTTTTAGTAACTGTTGATACATTTAGCTACATTTGTGTACTGTTACCTTTTAGCTACCATTCTGCTCCTGTTTTGCTACTTTTACTTTCTGCTTTGTTGATTTTAGCTTGAGTACACACTTAGCTAGTTTTCTCTTTAGCATGTGTTTTCAGATTTTAGCTACTATCATGCTCTTTTTAGCTTGTGTTCTGCTGAGATGTGCTCTCTGCTCAGTTTAGTTGATCGATCCATTATTTGCTACAGAACAAAACTGGTGCACGGGTCAGAACTGAACCAGATCAGTTGGTGATATCAAGAAGAACAGCTGGAGTTTTAAAATTATTCACGTGAGCTAACGACGGAGGAGCCGATCTTCGTCAGCCGCCGTGAAGTCGGGACAGAAACGTGGCGACGTTCGAAGCAGAAAAGAGCCACGTTGGAGAAGTTCTGCTCCTCCGAGTCTCGGGTTCAGCGCCGGTTTGCGCTCCGTCAAACGTTGGAGCAGAGCCGAAGGTTTGGGGGTTTCCTCTGCGCAGTCATGGTTTTAGTCCTGCCAGAACCATTAATATTACAGAACCACTTCCTGTTTCATCACCTGAAAACTGTTCACACGACATCATCACGGCTCCTCTGCTCCTGAATTATTCAGACCTCTGATCAAATATGAATAAAAGACAGAACAGACTCTGTTTGTACACATTATTATTTTATTCCTCTTTTTGAGGCAGCAAGAGGGGAACCTGAACAACCGGAGGACCGAGCCGAATAATCCCGTCTGCTCGTTGTGTTTTTCTGAAGATGAGTTTCGGGGCTGCACCGTGGTGGAGCTGATGAAGAAGGAGGGAACGACGCTCGGCCTCACCGTCTCAGGAGGCATCGACAAAGACGGAAAACCTCGGGTTTCAAACCTGCGGCAAGGAGGCATCGCTGCCAGGTGACGTTTCGCTTCAAGTTCAGATCAGACTTAAAGTTTTAAATTGATTCAACCTTTATTTTTACAGGTTAGTGTCATTGAGTCACAAGGACTCATTTTCAATAGAGACCTACCTGATTTATACAAAACCACAGATGAGGCACACACAACAATAAACAGTTCACACTTCCAGAATCAACAAACTCAATAGGAACCCCATTCATAGATAAGATAGAAGGAAGGACTGCTGGGACCGACTTCCTGTTTGAAAACAACATCCCTTTGGTTTTATCAGCGTTTAGCACCAGTTTGAGACGGAACAAATCTGACTGGATGATGTCGAATGCAGACTGTAAAAGCTGGAAAACGTTACCAAAAAACAATAAACAACTGTATCATAGGATGCGTCAGGAATGTTTTGACCTACATTGTTTATGTAGATTGTAATGAGAGTGGGTTCTAAGACTGAGCCTTGTGGTACACCGTTGTTGACAGTTAAATATCTTTATGTTGAACACATTGCCCTGAGAGATAGTTAGAGAACCAACAGATGGTGTGATCTGAGAAAAATATTTTTACTTGATGAAGATGGAATGAAACTCAGTGTGGCGGAATAAATGTTAGTTTTGAAGGCGAAGCCTCCGTTTCCATCAGACAACCCCAAAGAAGGAAACGTCAAAAAACATATGGTTCTATCTGAGATCTGCTTTGGCATCAAACAGAAACGTTTCCACCGTAGACATCAATTGTCTTCAGTAAAACCCAGTCCTGTTTGGATCTGCTGCTCAGACTCAGCAGAACCAGAGTTTCAGCGGGTCACAAGAAGTTGGACCTTCCTTGACTGAGCTGCTGTTTTCACATCTGTAACACATTTTACACAAACATCTGTAACACATTTTACACAATCACAAGGTAACATGGAGGGGTTTTGACGTGTCAGATTATCTTTAAACTGTCTGAGCTTTCTAATAATTTAGCACTTTTTTTTTTTGCATGCACAAAATTTACGTTTTCCAGCATGTCTATGACTTTATAAAGCAGTGGTTCCTAACACTGGTCCCTGAGGAACACCATCCTGCATGTTTTTTGTTGTTTCAGTGATGTAATCACTTCAAGTTCTGCACAAGTCTGTTTAATCACCCGTTCATTCAAATCAAGTGTGTTGGAGCAGAGAAGCAACTAAACCATGCAGGATGGTGTTCCTCAAGGTAGGACCAGGGTTGAGAACCGCTGTTGTAAAGCACCTTAGAGGTCAGAGGTCACACACCTAAACTCTCCTTGACTTCCACTGTACCTGGGCTCAGAGTTTTCTCTTGCAGCTGTTCTTAACGTGTCAAATCTCGTTCTTTAAAGGTGCTATGTGTAACTTTCTGTAGAGCACAGAACTTAGAAATATTTTCAACAGGCAAAGCATTCTGATCCCTCCCCCTCAGAGCCATATATGGCTCTGCCCCCCTTGCTCTGCTGAAATTCAAATTCAAGCTCTGTTTTTATTGGCTGATTCAAATTCAAGCTCTGTTTTTATTGGCTGGTTAACGGCGGGTCACTCTGTGTTTTTAGTGTTTTTATAAATGCTGATAGAGAAGCAAGGGGACTATAGTTTTTTTCAGAGATTACTTTGTCTAACACCAGTCTGTCAGTTAGGGGTGTAACGATACACAAAACTCTCGAGACGAGACAAATTACAGAGTTCGCGAGAACGAGACGAGATTTTAATGTTAGTTCAAGAAAACTTCAAAGATCGGTTTTATGCCGCAAAAAGGCTTTTATTCTGTTTTAACATGTATTACAAACTCAACTGATGTCTTCATTTTACTGATTGAATCTCCTTAGACCTTAGAACGTTCAACTTTGTTTAAAAAAAATAGATATTCACGCAGGACTTTCCAAAAATTGAACATAAATATCCGCATCAGCACTGAATCTGCAGCCGTCACTCACCAGTGTTGCCAGATTGGGCGGTTCACCGCGATTTTCCTTCTGACTTTTGCGGGTAAAGAGTGCTTTGGGTGGGTGGGACTCTATCTGGCAACACCGGTCACACCGGTGTTTACACGCGTGTCTTTACATTCGGGGCAGCGTCGGCAGCGCCGGGACCCTCCATCAATGTAGAGGCGTCTGCGGCACCGGGACCCTCCATCAGTAGTTGGGGCGTCTTCTATAGCAACTTCATCCGGCGAAGCCATGCTGTCCGTGACGCTGACTTGCTAGGGGCTCTGCTAGCATTAGCGACTCGCGAGACAACGTTACCTCTCAACGAGAGATATCGCGGGAGTTTAATATTGCGAGATCTCGTACAACAAGATCTCGTTACACCCCTAATGATTTATCTAAACTGCTGAATCAATGTAGGACTGGCTGTTGGGTTGGTAATAGAACCATCAACCACCTAATGTATGCTGATGATCTTGTAATATTCTTTCCATATCCACCTTATTCCTGAGGGTGTCACTGTAGAAGCGATAATGTGTCTTACTTCTGTTTGGACCCGGAAGTAGAATTTCTGCATTGGCTCCTCGTTGTTTTCTGCTTTTTTTTTTTTTTTTTTTTTCCATTTATAGATGGCCTCCCTTCACACCTTTTAGCCATCCTCTCACTCCAATATTTTTTTTTTAAGAGAGAAAGAAAGAAAAGAGAAAGTAAGACAACAAATCAACAATTATCAACCAAAAGAGCACAAGGCAAACACACCCAACCTCCGTCCACAATCCTGCAAAGCACATGACAGAACACAACAATGGAACATACATGCATAAAGACTAATAATATTCATGAGCTTGCAGTAGAATTCTATAAATACACATACCCATATCTACAAATATATATATACAGTAGTATACATACATATACTTTTATATTCATTTATATATATACCCATCTACATATCTACAAATATATATATACAGTAGTATACATACATATACTTTTATATTCATTTATATACCCATCTACATATCTGCATATATCTATATATACATCCCTGCATCCATTTGTGTGTGGTTGTGAGCATGCATAAGTGTATAAGGTTCCTCCAATAGAACATTTAGTAGCGACTGTGAAGCATCAGAGATCCGTCCCCCCAAAGCCCGAGGCAGACGAAGGAGCGATCAAAGCCCAAGACCCCAGGAAGGACCCCGAGCCCAGAGTCCCCAGGACTGCCCGAACAGGACGAGCCACTAGCCCACTCCCCAGATCCTACCAAGGGGAAGAACCGGACGAACCCCTACCAGCGACCACATACAATGACCCCCCGGTGTCGCCCGCGACAAATTCACAGGCCCCCGCCGGAGCCCGCTGCACCGACGTAGCCCCAGGGCCGGTCACCGAGGCCCGGGCACCGGGGACGCCCACCCCTCAGGCCCAGACCCGACCGGACCAGAGGGCACGAGCCCCACCAAGCAGCCACCAGGCCGTGCCGACAAACGCCCAAGCGCCCAACCCCAGATAGTGAGGGCCCCAAGCACGCCCGCAGGCAAGGGAACACCCACCAGGGGGGGCCACGTGGCAGGAGCGCGACACTAAGTAGCCTCGGAAGTATCAGAGAGGGGGCAGTCCAAAACCCAGCCTGACACTTAAACATTCATACACAGATATACTCATTCAGACCCACCCTCATCCTCACCCTCAGTCACAGAAAGACAAACAATAACGACATGTTCCATTCATAATCCCGATGCACACTCTATACCCCCTAGGTCCAAGACATGTACCTGCTCCCTGCGTGGGGCAGCCCACATCCAAACCCAGGAGGTAGGCCCATTCATTCTGGGGTGGAGAGTAGCAGATATCCCAGATCCGGCCCACCCCGCGCCCTGCCGACAGGACAGGACACCCGAGTCCAAGCAGCCCCAGGGGGAGCGCACTGCCAGCCCCGCCCACGGCGAACCCGCAGGCCCCGAACCCCCCCACACCCCAGCACAACCCCTGACAGCCCATCCCCAGAATGTCCGCCAGGCAACCAGGGGGGGGTAAGAGAAAAATAAATAAATAATATATATATATATAAATAAATACATAAATAAATAAAATCGAAATTAACAAATCAAGACCCCGACACACACACCCCCGTCCCCAAATGTACTGTTGGTGAGTGTTGTTCTAAAGTGTAATTAAAAGGGAAAGAGAAGGAGCAAAGGCTGGCATTATACCAGTTTCCCCTCCACTCCAACTCTAACCCAGGCCCTTATTGTCTAAATGCATAATGTTGAGTGAGCACAGGAATGGGGGCGAGAGTGATGTCATCCCGCCACCCATAACCATGTGCTCACTCCTTCCCTATATGTGACTTTTATGAAGATGTTTATGAATGAATGTCTAAAGTGTATATAAAATTGAGTCCCAGGTGCTCTGTACAACAGAGATGTAGAACCATTGCAGCACACCCGAGACTCAAATTCCCTACATGTATTAATTTAAGATGAAGAGGGCGGAGGTGCGTGGTGAGGGATGGGGAGAAAATATCTGCAGGAACAATGCTCCCACAGCGAGTCAGCTCCCCCGCTGACCCTGCGTACCCCCCCCCAGTTCGCCAAGGTCCACCCAAGGAGCGAGGTAGTGGAAACACCTCTCCGACCGCCAGGCCATTGAGCCAAGACCAGAGAGGGACACGGCCCCGAGGGCCGCCAAAGCAGAACCAACAGCCCACACCCACCAGGGCCGCCACGACCCCTGCGAACCGCAGTCAGCCCACAAGGACGACACTACCAAGAGCGCCCGCCCAACCGCCGACAGAGCCAGGAAGCACTGAGAACAGGCCCCAACCAGGGCCCGCTCACCGGCCAAGCATAGTCCAAGACCATCATCAAGGACATCCACTTGGTCCCCACCCCAGAAGAAATACTACACCCACCCTTCATATTAATAACTTTCAGAACATATAACACATTAGACACCCAGGCTGGGTTTGCCCGCCCCCTCCCATTGGCCACCAGTCACACCCCCAGACGAAGATTGTCACGAAGATGTCACGAAAATGTTTTGTGGAGCTCTGGTACCTGTTGCGCTGTTCGTGGCTGTACGAATAATCAGACAAAGCTGAATTTGTGGCTGCAACTAGTGTGTGTTGAACATGCTCCGAAAACAAAAACCTGCATCCTTCTTTGTGGCTGGGCTACGAGAAACCACCTGAAAAAAGACTCTGTATCCTCCAGATGATCGAGAACACCAGGTATGATTTAAGAGACAGCTTTTAGTGTTATGATTTTATGTAGTCAGTGATTAAATGATACTAATATTTTCGTTCATAACTGGCAAATAAACACACGCACCTATATGTATGCTGTGTGTGCGTTTATTTATACATATCTATCTATATATCTATATATATATATAATATAGGTGTGTGTTTATATATATATATATATATATATATATATATATATATATATATATATATATATATATATATATATATATATATATATATATATATATATATAATATATGTGTGTGTGTGTGTTCATAAATGAACCCTAATGTTTGTATACTGTACTTTTACTTTCAGATGGGCTTGACGAGAGTGTGGAGCTGCTCAACACCACCACAGTCACATGCAGCATGACTGTTGGAATGTGGATTGACATAATGTCAGAACAAACCAACGACCTTATTCTATGGTTGCCCCGTGAAACAATTAAAGCAACATGTTTTGCAGAAAGCTAAAAACTTGGACTCCAGAAGTGAATCATACAGTCACTACTATGCAAATAACACTGTGAAATATTTATTGGCTGTTTCTCCCTCTGGAATAATCATGTTTATTTCAGATGCTTATGGTGGTAAATGCAGTGACAGGTATATAACACAGAACTCTGGGTTTCTGGACTATCTGCGTGCTGGAGATCAGGTGATGGGTGATCGTGGTTTCACAGTGAGGGACCTGCTGCAAGAGCTATGGTGTCAATGTAATCATTCCAGCATTCACACGCAAAGGATGCCAGCTTATTTCAAGTGAGAAGACATTAAATGTAAACATTTTTCTCAAACATGTACAGTACTGGTGTACGGTACTTGCTGTAAACGTAACAACTCTTAACATGTTTTTTAAAGGATGCAATTTTAACTATATTACATTAGAAAAGTATTTGCTAAAATGATTCATTTGTTATGTACAATAGTTGACCGTTATCTACAAGGTTAGTTTTTTGTGTGCACTATATCAGTTAATTTTGGATTAAACTACTGTTTCTATCTAAATGTCACCTTTTTCATTATCAGATTTTTAAAGATTGTTTCTTGTCGATTTCATTATTTGTTTTCGTTTACTGTATTTTTTTAGAGATCCAGGTATTTTGGGCAGAGATGGATTTTCTTTGCAATAAACTACTGTTTCTATCTAAATGTCACTTTTTTCATTATCAAGTTTTTAAAGGTCGTTTCCTGTCTATTTCATTATTTGTTTTCATTTAGAGTCAGAGTCAGAGAGTATTTATTGTCATTTGCACCGCATGTAGTACATGTGATGAAAACGAGATTATGTACACAGGGTCCCAGTTACATCCAACAACAAATGCAAGAGAAAAACAATAATAACATCTAGGATTAACTAAGAGAGACATCAGCTAGTAATACACTAAGCCCTAATGTAGTAGAAAAACATCATTATAAACAGCAGCACGAACATGAGTCATTATGAGCAGATGGGTCATTATGAGCAGATGGTCACAGATGAACGCAGCAACAAGAAACAGATCAGTATCAACATGATGTGACATTTTGCAGTGTATTTACTGTATTGTATTAAAAGTTCTCAAGGTGCTTCATTTGTGAATCAGTAAAGTCTTTGTCAAAAGAAATGTCAAGCTCCAGGTGCTCAGTTGGTGTCCAGATAAACATCTTGCAGCTCAAAAGTCCAAAGCAACATCATTGTTAGCTGGACCTGGAGATGTGGATTTTTAATGCTTAGACTGGACTCTGTGTTTGCCTTAAGGTAAATAAGAAAGTGTCCCACCTCTCTTAACATAACAGGACCAACCTTGTTACTGTGAAGATACTGATAAGCTTCAGAGCTTTTCAGATTGCTCATCGCTTCGCCATCTGAAGCAACTGTCAACAAAGTAGCTAAGTATGCTAGTAGCTAAATATGCTAGTGTACGTTATTTTCGGCCACTTCTTCAAGTCGTCCTCCCACCCCTCAATAGCTGTAGGTAGCGGTAAAACAATATCTCCACATTTGAGTTGTGATCGTTTGTGTTCCCACATATTTTATGACCTAAAACCTCTGACGAAAACCGGTTAGCGCGTTGCTAGCGTGTAAAAAAAGTGCCGGTTCTGACTTCCGGCGGAAGACGTTCCCATAATTCACGCAAGGCATCATGGGGGCTAGGAATAAGGTGGATAGACACAATTTACATCTACATGGTTACAGTTAGTGTAAAGGCTGGCAAGCATTACAGCAGATGGATCACATTCAAACTCAAGCATGGGTTGAAAAAAAATCCTATAACAATTATAATAATTCGACTTTAAATAAAACCTCGAAGCATTCAGACTTTGTTAAAAACAAAAAAATCCACTGTATACGTTGAACCGCTATACACATTGAATCAGTCCAATTATGTCCAATAAAGTGGAAAAATCCATAAACATGACGTACCACAGTATATGTCGCATCTATTATGCGTCACCGCTGACGCGTCGCATGTTTCGCGTCACCGCTGACAACCCGGGAATGTGGGCCGCTGTTTTGCCAAAAATGGATTGGCTGCCAAATGGCCACAGGAGCGTGCACGGAAGGACTTTAACAAGATTAACACTTAACAATTATTTGTTTGCTGAAACTTATAGCAAAGATGTGTCTGAGCTAAACTTTTCCTTAATAAATGCACGTAATTGCCAAATCAGCTGGATTTAATAGTTTTGTTATGTCGGATCAACAAACATGCGCGCAGCAAGCAGAAACCTGCATCTCATTAAAATTTAACAAGATAAACACCTTAAAAAATATATTTGTTTGCTGTGTCATGTCAGTGTAGTCATGATGCATTCAAGCGACCTACACTGTATACCAAAAGTTTGAATACATGTACATTTTCAACCATTAAAATATTTAATACATTTTCAACCATTAAAATATTTAATTCATCCTGAACAGAAAGGTATATATTTTCTTTCAGAACATTTGTCTGTACCCATCAGCAAAAACGGGATCATCGGCCATCAAGTTTTAGATTTCTGTGGCTAATAGTAGGGCAGCACGGTGGCACAACTGGTAGAGCTGCTGCCTCTCAGCGAGAAGGTTGCCGGTTCAAATCCCGGTCCGGGGGCCTTTCTGGGTGGAGTTTGCATGTTCTTCCCGTTTATGCGTGAGTTTCCTCCGGGTACTCCAGTTTCCTCCCACAGACAAAAAACATGCATGTTAGACTGATTGGTAACTCTAAACTGTCCCTAGGTGTGAGTGAGAGAGTGAATGGTTGTTTCTCATTTGTCTCTATGTGGCCCTGTGATGGACTTGTGACCCGTCCAGGTTGTACCCCGCCCCTCGCACTGTGATTGCTGAATATGGGCACCGGCGACCCCCGTTACCCAAAACGGAAGAAATGGATAAAGATAATGAATGGCTGGATGGTTAATAGTAAGTTTTGCCAGATCTAAAGTGTGTGATCCTATTATTTGGGTGCTTATACATTTAGGGTTCAGCTAAACCTGTATTTGGCAAGTCCTTTTTTGTAGTATCTCGCTGTCTGGTAGATATGAGCTACTAAAACATTTTAGACTTCAACATCAGCATTTGCAACGTTATCCATGCCCACACACAAACTGCCCATGCACTTTTAAGGCATGGAATGCATTGCATATTCATTTAAAGAGTCCATCCTAAACAAAACACTCAACAGTTACAAAAATTAACATATATTGGTCATTTATGCACGTGTAGTGATCTTCCTACAGAGGATTACTTTTCACACAATGGCACACATTTGAAAAGTAATGAAACTGTTCTTTGTATGTTTGTGGGTTGAAATTATGAAACAAATTTACAGTATATGGAACATTTCACTCTCACAAGTACAGGAAACAGTCAACATACGTTGAATGATTTCAAGCCAGACATTATTAGAAACTCGCAAGTTTCAAAATCTTCTGAGGAGGATGCATGCAGTCAAGATGACTCTGCTGTTGGATCAGACAGTGCGTGTGACTATAGCGATGTGGGTATAACTAAGAAGTTGCCTGAAGTCATTAAGAATTTTGCGGCTGCTTTGCTCAAGTTAAGAGCATTTTGTACATGTGGCTGGCAAACAAATTGATAAGAGGAACTGCACTATTTGAGTTCAGCAGCATTACCCTAGCCTGGTTAAAACCAGACCCTTGTCCTTCACTTTGCTTTGTACTAGGGTCTGGACTTTCTCCATAGAGAACTGATTCTTGCTGGAGGCGTGGCCTCTGCTGAGGAACAAAACAATTGGATCTTAGAAAAATTTTGAACAGAGAAAAGCATTCTGCTCCCTTCCCCTCAGAGCCATATATGGCTGCTCCCCCGTGGTCTGTTGAACTTGACTTCAGCTCCGCCTCCTGCTGCATTTTCTGTGTTTATAAACTTTATATACCCTGATACATGCTCAATCCAGGTAGAAAAATCTAAAAAAGCTAAGTCTGGTCCTCTGGACATTCAAAAAAACAAAACAAAACAAAGCAAA
>JBBPBX010034541.1:18497-32572 GCA_038048925.1 Garcialebias charrua
AAAAAAAAAACACACACACACACACGTATTTACATCACGTATCAAAACAACGGCACCAATTTGTTAAAAAATAACCATGAACAAAATGTCAAAAAAACTGTCCAGTTTATCATCTAAAATAAATGGTTGGGTGGATTGTCTAAACTGGACAACTGAGGATTGAAGCACCGGAAAGACAGTAATAGAGACTGGAGCAGAACAACGCACAGGCTGAATTCAGCACAGTTCAGGTCGGACTGTGTATACACGTTCAACAGAATGAAGCTGCATTCACACAGGCTTGATAATTGTTGTTACTCTGTAAAACAGTAATTTAAATTCATATCAGTATTTATACAAGTTCTTAGTCCATTGAGCCTCAAGGACTCATTTACAACAGAGACTGTTTATTCAAGTTTACACATGTTACAACCTGTTAAAATGCACCAAAAGCAGGAAATAGCATCTCTTTTATTTCAGATTTTCTCATAGGACCCTTGGATCCACCTTTTCTAAATATTAACACATTTGCTTGCTGCTTTGTAAGTTTTGTAAAACAAAAATTGTATTGTAAAATATCCAAAACATGAGAACGGGGGGGGGGACTATGTACCATTTTCTTATTATCTTAGCCAATTAATTTTTTTTAAGGTTTTACAAGTGTCAGAAAAGCACAATCACTGCTCAGCCCATTGAAGCTTGTCCTTTCAAATATGCCGTTTTATATTTATAGCAGGGTTTGTGTACTGAAAAGGAACAAAAGTTTTTTTTTATGAGGCAGAAGAGCAAAAACTATTAGCAGAGAGATAGCCATTTTTCAATAGTGTTGATCCACTGAATCAAACTGATGCAACACAAGAACTATACAACACATTAAATGGGAAATAAAATTCGTTTAACATAACAAACATTATAGTTTGCGACTGAACAGCCATGCTATAGCAAAGAGACAGCAAGTGCTCACTGTTCTCAGAGGGAAGGATGTGGCCCACTTAAGTAGGCTGCTCACACCTGCAGATGATTTCATTAATTAGACCATCTGCCATTAATTAACCATTAACTGAGGGTGAGGATTCTACCGGAGAAATGCTTGCCAAAAAAAAGAACTACTTGTACTCGTGCTTTCTGAAATTAAGAACACAGGAATCTAAAGAGGAGTACAAGAAGTGTAGATATAAATTAGTAGGTATTATAAGAAAACATAAAAAAGAATACTATACTGTAGTGACTTATTAAATAAAAGTATTGGTGACACCAAGTCGACTTGGCGAATAATGTCTTAAAAAAATCATAAATCAAAGACTAGTATATCTCAACACTTTGTAAATAATAATGAGGATATTTTTAATGAAAATGATATTGTAAATGGATTTAATCAATATTTTGTAAATGTGGGACCAAGTCTCGCAGCTAATATTCCTAATGTAAATGTGAATTATACAATCATGGATTGTGCAAATAGTTTTCATCTTAAGGAAACTAATAAAGAAGAAATAATAAATACTGTATAGTTAAAACATTTTCTGATAAGAGATCAAGGGATTGTGTTGATATGGACATGAAGCTTGTGAAGGAAATAATGCCTTATGGTACGTCCACACCTAACTGCAGGAGCCTCCAGTTTACATTCAAAGTCAATGGGGGACGCGCCTCCATGTGCATATTGGCGTCGGGCGTCACGTCACGTGCGTGTTGAGCGTGCTGGAAAGCGTTTTTCCGTGCACGTGAACCCGCGTCAGCCTCCAAAGCACGCCTCCAACATGCTGAAGATTTCGCCGTTCAACTCTCCCTGATTGGTTGATCAGGGAGAGTCGGGGGGAGAAGAGAGGGGGAGAGTCCCTATGTGACGCGGAAACGAGGGGGCGGGGGTATTGCGCAACTATGTGACGTATTGTTTGTGGGACACAGAAAAGACCCGCGAGGTCGTGTACTATGGAAGAGAAACTCATTGTAGCTGTGTGTTCGCGACAAGTCCTTCACGACCAGTCAAGTCTGCTCTACAGAGACAGAAATAAAAAGCTCCTTGCCTGGTGGAGTGCAGTGAGGAACTCGGTATACCGGTAAGCTCCTCCCACACCCCCTGCCTCCACACCGCCGCAGTTTCGCTTTCTGGTCTGGACACCACTGTGGGTCCAGTGCGTCCACTTGCGTGCGTGACGAGCTTTTTGGAAGTTGAAACGCTGTTAGGTGTGGACGTACCATTATACAGGTATTCCCCGATTTACGAGCGAGATCCGTCACAAGGGGGCGCTCGTAAACCGGAAATCTCGTAATTTGGAACGGCCGCCATTTCTCTCGTAAACCCGGAAGTCCGCTCGTAAATTTCGCCAGCGCACCTAAAAACACTCTATTTTCATCTAAAAACTACTTTTGAGTGCATAAAAATGATCGGAAACGTGTGTTTATATGCTTAACTTGCTAACTGTAGTGAAAAAACACATGAAAACTCAGTATTTTTTTCGTTTTTTCCAAAAATTCGCAACCCGGAAGTCCGCTCGTAAATTTCGCCAGCGCACCTAAAAGCACTCTATTTTCATCTAAAAACTACTTTTGAGTGCATAAAAATGATCGGAAACGTGTGTTTATATGCTTAACTTGCTAACTGTAGTGAAAAAACACATGAAAACTCAGTATTTATTTCGTTTTTTCCAAAAATTCGCAACCCGGAAGTCCGCTCGTAAATTTCGCCAGCGCACCTAAAAACACTCTATTTTCATCTAAAAACTACTTTTGAGTGCATAAAAATGATCGGAAACGTGTGTTTATATGCTTAACTTGCTAACTGTAGTGAAAAAACACATGAAAACTCAGTATTTTTCGTTTTTTCCAAAAATTCGCAGCTCGTAAGTCTGGAACCTCGCAGATCAGAGCGCTCGTAATTCGGGGACTACCTGTATTGTCGACCCGTTTACACACACATGTAATTTATCTTTTTCATCTGGAAAATTTCCAGATAATATGAAAATAGCTAAGGTGGTACCTCTCTTTAAAGATGGCGATAACTACAGACCAATATCCCTATTGCCACAGTTCTCAAAAATTTTAGAGAGGCTATTTGTGATAAGACTAGACCAATTCCTCGACATAAATAATGTTATAAGCAACAATCAGTATGGTTTCAGAGCAAAACATTCTACATCACATGCCATTATGGAACTTATAGAACGAGTGACTACTGCTCTTAATCAAAAAAGTTGTTGTCTTAGTCTCTTTATTGATTTAAAAAAGGCTTTTGATACTGTTGATCATATCATTCTCATCGATAAACTGAGTAAATATGGTGTTAGAGGAAGTGCTCTCCAATGGGTAACTAGCTATCTCAGAAATAGAAAACAATTCGTACAAATGCTGGTGAAGATTCTCAGTCATCCAGGACATGATAAATCAAAAAGGCGTTCAATTCAAGATCAACTGGACTTTATTTGTAACAGAAGACGTTTTGCTTCATTGAATTAAAGCTCCTCGGATGAGAAGTGAAACGTCTTCTGTTACAAATAAAGTCCAGTTGATCTTGAATTGAACGCCTTTTTGAATTCGTACAAATAAATTACGTTAGATCTGCCCTCTGTAATATTACTTGTGGAGTCCCTCAGGGCTCTATAATCAGTCCAAAATTGTTTGTTTTGTATGTAAATGACTTGGTAAATGTGTCAGATCTCTTCAAATGTATTCTCTTTGCTGATGACACTACGTTCTTTTATTACGGTAATGATATGATGCAGATGTCAGTGTCTGTGAATAATGAATTACTGAAAATTCACAATTGGTTTAAATTAAACAAATTATCCCTTAATCTGGATAAAACTAAGTACATGATATTCAGTAACAAAAAGGAATCTGTTGATGTTACAATTAAGATTGAGGGTGTGGAAATCTGCAGAGTTAGTGTAATAAAGTTTCTGGGGGTCATTATCAATGACAGATTGACGTGGAAGCATCACATCAATTCTGTCAAGATAAAGATAGCTAAATCAATGGCTGTTCAGTACAAAGTTAGGAATTTGTTAGAGGATAGAGCCAGAGGCGGCCGCCACTAGAGGGCGCTAGGGGCGCCGCTCCTCCTTGGATCTGCAGCTCTTCTTCTTCACCATTTGAAGATTTTTTTTTATAAAAGTGAAATAATAAAATAAAAATATTTCGAAATGCATGCATATATGTTTTTAGTTGTGTAGGATAAATATTTTATGAGTAATGATTGTTTTGTTTGTTTCAAAAAACGTTTTCTGATTGTGAGTGACGTACTTCCGGTTTCCCCGCTCGGCGCCGCCTGGGGGCTTTTCCCATGCTTTTCCATTGAATCTAATTATAACTAGCGGCCGCTAGCGGCCGTAGTTTATGTCCCATCTGTACAAAATTATTGAACTGTACAGGTCGCATTTTCCGCCGCCCTCGAGCCTGGACTCGTCTCTTATCGCCACGGATCGCCAGCACTTCCGGTTCGAGCCGAGGAAGGAGGGGGACCATCTCTGTTTACAGTCAGAGCTTCACACGGCCAACTAGCGACGTTGAAACAGCTGTAATTATTAATGGTGCCTTTCTACACAGGTAAGCAAGTAATAATTAGTGAGTTTAATAAATCGCTGAGCACACATGAGCAAAGTTTGAGCTGTTCTCATCTGTGTTCGGGACGTGGTGTCGTGTGTGTGTGGTTGTTTCAGTCAGTTACAGTAGCTACTAGCTGTGCTCATGGTGTGGTGTACTGCAAAGTTGCTACTTGCTAGTTATAAACCCGAATGTGTGAAGACGACTCCTGTCTGTTCATCTTCAGCTCATCATGAACTGTTTACTCCTCAGAGTGTCTGTCTGTGTTAGTTAACTTTTGTCTCGTTTCGTTTAGCAGCAGTTGCAAATTTTCTGATGAATAAATCTGAATGAATAAATAAACTTTAGTTTAGTTTAGTTAAACTTTAGTTTCATTATAAGTTGTGCTGTTGTTTCAAAGACACTAAACTTAAATAAATCAAGTAGCAGAAAGATTTAAGCATTAAATAGTTTGAATTTTTCATGTTATGAAACAGTGATTATATAATTATTTGAATTTAATTTTAATATTATAAAGATCACTGTGGATGGATCAATGCAATTGAAATAACCTGGATATTATTATTTATGTTGTATTAAGAAAGTTAAAATGTGATTACATATGTGTACACAAAGCACTTCAAGCAATGTGGAAAATGCTAAAAAAAAAATACATAATTAATGTGCCTTCTGTACTTTCTTTACAGAAAAAAATCCACACAACACCTTCATCTCTACACACCAGCAGTGATTATTTCCAATCTACCACCTGTGTAACAGACAGGTGGTGTACAGAAGAAGATCCAAGATGTCCAGCTTAACCTTCATGCAGCAGGTGACTTCCCATATCCCAAAAGTGAGTATTTTCACTTGTGGTGTTTTACTATTTTTAACACTGTATTGATCTGGAGAATGAAAACAAAGTCTCTTGCAAGTTACTAGCTTATTAACATTGAAACATTTAAGGTACATTTATATGGTGAAATGTTATATATGCTAAGATGCATTAGGAGTCAACTCAGGACCTTTAATATTAGGAATATTTAAGAGAACTCTGGTACTAAAAAAATACAGTAGATTGATTCTATTTATTTGCTCTCTCCACTGCACACCTGTAGAAGGAGGTGAGGTCTGAACTTCTCAGACCAGCTCATCTCAGCCGTCTGAGGAAGTAGAGTCTCTGATGAACTTTCGTGATCAGGCTGGTGGTGTTGTTGCTCCAGCTGAGGTTATCGTTCATGTGTACCGTACACCTAAGTACTTGTAGCTGGAGACCACTTCCACTGCAGATCCTCCAATGTTCAGTGGGGTGTGTGGGGTTTGTTTGTTCCTTCTGAAGTCCACAATCATCTCCTTTGTCTTCTTCACGTTGATGTGAAGGTTATTGTCCTTGCAGGACCCAGAGCCTCTTTATCATAAAGTGGAAGAAAAGACCCTTAGACCAGTCTGGTGGGTGACCAACTTAAGGAGACTGATATCGGATTTTAGGTCACTTCAGTTTCTTTAACAACAAACATGAACATGGCTGGCTGTGAGGGGCAAACACATGACATATAGTAGCTAAAAGACAGATGCTTAAACTGCTAAGCTTCAGCAAAAAGAGGAAAATATTGATGAGTAGCAAAACACTAGCTAAAGTAGCATTTTTTTTGCTGAAAGTATCAAAATGCTAGTTAAAAGTAGCAGAAAAGTAGCAGAACAGTAGCTAAAATCTCAACAAGATAAAAAAGAAAACAGATTTAAGAGAATAATGTTTAAGGGAAAGTTTCATATTTTGAAAGATATAAAACTAGCAACAAAAAAGTAAGCTGAAATTAGCACAAAATATGTAAAAAGAACAATAAAGTGGTCATAGTGTTATGATTTCAAAGGTTTACCCAGTTGGTAATGAGACCCAGAACGACACAAGACGAAGAGGTGCAAAAGTAACAGTGTTTATTATTTACAGTGCAAGTCTATATACTGTACACATGTACAGGGATCTTCTGGATTTCCTAGAAGATGAAACAAACTGTCAGAAAGGCTTGACCAGAAGGCTCTTTCAAGATGATTGATCTAGTTTTGTTTGTTATTTTACAGAGAAATCCTTAGTTCCTTGAGATGAATCCCAGAGGGCGAAATGAGGCAGGCAAGTGGTTGGAGGGCAAGACACGATGAGCAGACAACTGGTCCCAGGACCAAGATGGAAACGAGGACTGGAAACACAACAAAAAACAAGGTAAGTGTCTCTCAAAGTATTGTACTCAGAAACTGGCTAGAAGCATAAATACCATGAGTAGGCATCAATGCTCCAGCGAAGAGGACTTGACTGCAGCCTTAAGTATAAGTGGAGCTCATCAGGTGGATCACAGTAAAATAGATCATTTTTCTTCCCCATAAATCAGTTATTTAAAATCTAATCTGGAATCATTCCTCCTTGTTAGACTTCAGTTGACCTGTTTAAGTTGGGCCAAATTTGTTATTATCTTTTGATTTATTTTTCATTGAAATTTAATTATTTGTTAGTTTATTTTTGGAACTGTTAAATTGAATTACAGGTAGTCCCCGATTTACGAGCGAGATCCGTTACAACGAGGCGCTCGTAAACCGGAAATCTCGTAATTTGGAACGGTTGCCATGTCTCTCGTAAGTCCGAAATTTCGCTCGTAAATTGGAACGGTTTCGCTAGCGCGACTACAAACACTCTATTTTCATCAAAAAACTGCTTATGAGTGCATAAAAATGATCGGAAACGTGTGTCCATATGTTTATCTAACTAACTGTGGTGAAAAAACACATGAAAACTCAGTATTTTTTGCGTTTTTTCCAAAAATTCGCCAGCTCGTAAGTCTGGAACCTCGTAGATCAGAGCGCTCGTAATTCGGGGACTACCTGTATTTGGTGGATTTTTGAACACCTTTGTCCTTATTTAAGTCTGGACCCTCACAATTCTATTTATGTTATGAACTTGTATTACTAAAATAATAACAGAATATGATAGAAGTTGTCTAACAATTGAAAAGTGGAAGCAGAACACTCCCATTCTCTTTTCACACTGATGCCTCAAACAAGGTGAAGATGAACCATGTTTTATTAATGATAGTTTTATACAAATGGATACACCTGATATATACAAATAAAAAACATGAACAAACTTACTTTACAGTATACAAACATAATTATGCATACTTCTACACATGCTTAAAAAAAATTTATGGCGCCCCCCCATAAAAAAATATCACCAGCCGCCACTGGATAGAGCTCTGTACTTGTTGTACAACACAATTATTGTCCCGCACATCATTTACTGTCTTGAAGTTTGGGGTAAAGCATGTAAGACATTTACCGAGCTGGTTTTTGTGCTACAGAAAAGAGCCATAAGAATAATCACTGGGAAACACTGTTGTCATCCATCAAGTGTATTATTTCATAAATTGAAGTTATTAAAATTCCATAACTTAGTGGATTACAATATTCTCTCAGTTATGTATAAAGCTCATATAAATGAATTACCACTGAATATCCTAACACATTTTCTTAAACGTCAAAGCTGCTATAATTTAAAGGGGATTGAGATTTTTGTGAGACCGAAATTTAGAACTAGTTCGAGGGGTCGGTCAACCTCGATCCAAGGAATTAGATTGTGGAACAACTTGGAAGTTGAAATTAAGAATGCAAAATCAATATCTTCATTTAAGAATATGATTTTTTTTAAACATTTGCAAAAATATATATAAAATAGTTAATCTTGTCTAGATTCATTTTCGATAATTACGTGTGTTGTTCCTTCTTGTTTTCATGACCTATTATTATTACATTTTTTTCCCTCTTCTTTTTCTTGTTGCTTATTGAAGGTTTTCTTGTTTGAATTAATTGTTCTGTACAATGGGGCAGATAGAATAAGATACTCTCTTCATTCTGCCACCCTTCATTTTAAATTTATATTGTATGACTTGTGTCTTGTGACTATCAATTGCTGTATTTATTTTTATTTGAAATGAATAAAGATAAAAAAAATAAAAGCAAACAAAAACAAAAAAACTGAAAGTCAAAAGGAACACCCCCTAATAAAATATATAAAAAGGATGAATTGTTTCAACAAGAAGAACCTGTCTAGAGGATTTTTTTGTGTTCTGCCTGTGCACTTGTGGGTTTTCGTCCCCCCAAAAAATAAACAGATAAAAAATAAAACGGAAAGCTAAAAGGAGCACCCTCCGACACACACACACCAAGAGACGAAACGTTTCAACAAAAATAATCTGTCCAGAGGACTATTGAACATGCATCAGGATACTTTCTTGGGAGGAGTTTTCATGTTCTGCCCGTACAGCAGTTGTAGGTTTTCTCCGGTAATCCGGTTTGCTACCAAAAAAAATGTAAAAAAATTAGTTGGTTGCCAGTTTGTTAGAATATGTTCTATATCTGAAGCAGTGAGAGGAGGAGCACTCGTCATACAAATCAGAAGGTTTATTTTACCCTCATATAAAGTACAAGACCACGAGCCCTGGGCCATTGTCACCTTACTATCCGGTCATACATAATGGCCCCGAGTGTAAACAGAAACAGCTCTTCAGAGCTTGGCCACACCTCCGGTAGTCATCATCACCATCGGCGAATGAGAAGTCCTACTCTATCATGTGACCCAGCTCTCAGCCAATAATATCTCGCCATCTTGTGTTCTAAAAAAGGGTGGTGCGTGAATGTTGGGAGTTGTAGATACTTTGCTCGTAACACATGTCTCCCTTGTGGATTTAAACCGTGATGTTCAATCAGTCTTTCTTCTTGAAGACGTCTCGCTTTTTCCTGGCTCATAATGTCGTTTTTTCAAAATCTGCCAGTTTTTATGTTGCTCCAGAGTACTCATGAGCACAATGTTTTTTTTTAATCTGCCAGTTTTTATGTTGCTCCAGAGTACTCATGAGCACAATGTTTTTTTTTAATCTGCCAGTTTTTATGTTGCTCCAGAGTACTCATGAGCACAATGTTTTTTCCCCTTTTTGGGGCAGTAAGACACCAGTGCTGTGATGTCTGTGAAGGCAAACATGGAAGATTGAGGGGCCCTGTTCATGATTACCAGCAGCTCAGCAGGGAGTTCATCCCTGTTCTTTCAGACAGTTCCAACCATTGTGAGCTTTCTCTTTAGAATTTCCTGACCCAAATTGTAGTTTGTGAAAAACTTGTCACAGGTTATGTTCTGACCCCTGAGACTCTGTGCCATGTTGAGTATGACCCTTGTGCCCTGATTCTTCTCTGGGGCTCCTCCAAACATGTACATGTATAACTGGCGGCTCCTGTGTTTTCCGACTTACTGCGATTTTCGCCATGCGAACGGCTGTAGGAACGGAACTCGTTCGTAAGTCGAGGACCACCTGCAGGTGGTCCCCGGGTTACGACGGCCTCGACTTACGACGTTTCGGCCATATGAACGCATAACTAATTAAATAAAAAAAGTGTTTAAATGTTCTTAATTTCATGTGTACAGCACTTTGTTGTAGTTGTTTTAAATGGATTTATAAATAAAGTATCATTACTATATTTTTTATGTAATTTTTAAGCCTCAGTTTCCAGAAATGCCGCCGTGTTCGCCATTTTAAGGTTTGCTTCTATTAGCTCCAGCCTCGACAGCCGGCTTTGGAGGACTGTGTGTCCGATAAGAGATTGCCTCATACGGATATGTGAGCTGGAAATGCTCGGTGAACTCTGTGGACGTCTCAGGCCCGGAGCAGCAGCCGCCAATCGCTAACCCTGGACACCGAGCTATGTTTTCGGCAGTGTCCGCCATTTTGCGGCTAGCTCGGTTAGCTCCGGCCAACCGGCTTCGGATGGACCGTGTTCGATCAGAGCTGGGAGCTGAACGATGGTTTTGCAGAGGGACGGATGGACAAAGGAAAACAACACTGTGGACCGCGTGAAGCAACAGACAGCGAGCTGCACCGGAGACGCAACAAGCTAACATGCTAATGGGCGCAACTAATGGTGGGGCTAACAGGCGCAGCTTGTTTTGGATGGAAGCCGCGGAGAAACGGCTTTCAGTAAGTTATTAACTCTTTTTCTGGCTCCAAATGTATGGAGTTAAGTTATTAACTCTTTTTCTGGCTCCAAATGTATGGAGTTAACATGTTAACAGTCCTTCCTGTAAACAGTTTGAACCGCATGAAGTAACACGAAGCTGCAGAGCTCGGACGTGCTAACAGACTGAGACAGCCTTGACCAGCTCAAAGTAGCAAATTAATATTTTTTATTTATCAAAATGTACAGTACTGTACATGTATGTGTTTTTTGATAATTATGTAGGGTACTATGTTAGGCTAGGCGAAGTGCTTGGTAACTGTACAGTACCCTACATGTACGTGTATAAGTGGCGGCTCGTGTGGTGTCCGACTTACGGCAAAATCGGGTTGCACATGATGCAAAGGAACGGAACTCATACGTAAGTCTAGGACCACCTGTGTGTGTATATATATATATATATATATACATATATATATATATATATATATATATTAGGGATGCACCGATACCAGATTTTTGAAAACCGAGTACAAGTACTTACATTAAAGTACTTGCCGATACCAAGTACCGATACAAGTACTAATTAATATTTTTTTAAATCATTCTAATTAACTTAAACTGTTTATTTTCATTAGACACTTCAAACATAAATAAACAAAGTACATTACTACAGTATTGGTAATCTGTACAGGGCTTAAAGTGAAAAAAAATCCTGAGCCTGAAACTTTTTTGTGTTGTTGATCAAATAAAATTGTAACATTTTGCCAACGTTTATTAAAAATGCTCTCTGAAAAGTGCAAACTGTTTTTAAACAATTCAGCTTCAAGTAACAAGCAAGTGTATTTTAAAGGGTTAAACATCTATGTTTACCTACATAAGTAACTTGATTACTGCAAACTTTGTTATTGTTTTGCACAACTTCTTTTTTTTTTTTTTTATGGTGAAGTTACTGTGAATTGTTTTTGTTTTTTGACATTGTTGAATTTGCACAGGTTTGTCCCAGAAAAAACGGTTGGTTTTCAGTGCCTTTGATGGGGAAATTACTGTGAAGTTTTTTTTGTTTTTTGACATTGTTTATTTTGCTCAGGTTTGTCCCAGAAAAAACGGTTGGTTTTCAGTGCCGTTGATGGGAAAATTATTGTGAAGTTTTTCACATTGTTTATTTTGCTCAGGTTTGTCCTAGTAAAAATGGTTGGTTTTCAGTGCCTTTGATGGGGAAATTACTGTGAAGTTTTTTGTTTTTCACATTGTTTATTTTGCTCAGATTTGTCCCAGTAAAAACGGTTGGTTTTCAGTGCCTTTGATGGGGAAATTACTGTGACGTTTTTTTGACATTGTTTATTTTGCTCAGGTTTGTCCCAGTAAAAACGGTTGGTTTTCAGTGCCTTTGATGGGAAAATTACTGTGAAGTTTTTTGTTTTTCACATTGTTTATTTTGCTCAGGTTTGTCCCAGTGAAAACGGTTGGTTTTCAGTGCCTTTGATGGGGAAATTACTGTGAAGTTTTTTTGTTTTTTGACATTGTTTATTTTGCTCAGGTTTGTCCCAGTAAAAACGGTTGGTTTCCAGTGCCTTTGATGGGAAAATTACTGTGAAGATTTTTGTTTTTCACATTGTTTATTTTGCTCAGGTTTGTCCCAGTAAAAACGGTTGGTTTTCAGTGCCTTTGATGGGGAAATTACTGTGAAGTTTTTTGTTTTTCACATTGTTTATTTTGCTCAGGTTTGTCCCAATAAAAACGGTTGGTTTTCAGTGCCTTTGATAGGGAAATTACTTTGTTTTTTTGTTTTTTGACATTGTTTATTTTGCTCAGGTTTGTCCCAGTAAAAATGGTTGGTTTTCAGTACCTTTGATGGGAAAATTACTGTGAAGTTTTTTTGTTTTTCACATTGTTTATTTTGCTCAGGTTTGTCCCAGTAAAAACGGTTGGTTTTCAGTGCCTTTGATGGGGAAATTACTGTGAAGTGTTTTTGTTTTTTGACATTGTTTATTTTGCTCAGGTTTGTCCCAGTAAAAACGGTTGGTTTTCAGTGTCTTTGATGGGGAAATTACTGTGAAGTTTTTTTGTTTTTCACATTGTTTATTTTGCTCAGGTTTGTCCCAGTAAAAACGGTTGGTTTTCAGTGCCATTGATGGGGAAATTACTGTGAAGTTTTTTGTTTTTCACATTGTTTATTTTGCTCAGGTTTGTCCCAGTAAAAACGGTTGGTTTTCAGTGCCTTTGATGGGGAAATTACTGTGAAGTTTTTTGTTTTTCACATTGTTTATTTTGCTCAGGTTTGTCCCAGTAAAAACGGTTGGTTTTCAGTGCCTTTGATGGGGAAATTACTGTGAAGTGTTTTTGTTTTTCACATTGTTTATTTTGCTCAGGTTTGTCCCAGTAAAAACGGTTGGTTTTCAGTGCCATTGATGGGGAAATTACTGTGAAGATTTTTGTTTTTCACATTGTTTATTTTGCTCAGGTTTGTCCCATTAAAAATGGTTGGTTTTCAGTGCCTTTGATGGGGAAATTACTGTGACGTTTTTTTGACATTGTTTATTTTGCTCAGGTTTGTCCCAGTAAAAACGGTTGGTTTTCAGTGCCTTTGATGGGAAAATTACTGTGAAGTTTTTTGTTTTTCACATTGTTTATTTTGCTCAGGTTTGTCCCAGTGAAAACGGTTGGTTTTCAGTGCCTTTGATGGGGAAATTACTGTGAAGTTTTTTTGTTTTTTGACATTGTTTATTTTGCTCAGGTTTGTCCCAGTAAAAACGGTTGGTTTCCAGTGCCTTTGATGGGAAAATTACTGTGAAGATTTTTGTTTTTCACATTGTTTATTTTGCTCAGGTTTGTCCCAGTAAAAACGGTTGGTTTTCAGTGCCTTTGATGGGGAAATTACTGTGAAGTTTTTTGTTTTTCACATTGTTTATTTTGCTCAGGTTTGTCCCAATAAAAACGGTTGGTTTTCAGTGCCTTTGATAGGGAAATTACTTTGTTTTTTTGTTTTTTGACATTGTTTATTTTGCTCAGGTTTGTCCCAGTAAAAATGGTTGGTTTTCAGTACCTTTGATGGGAAAATTACTGTGAAGTTTTTTTGTTTTTCACATTGTTTATTTTGCTCAGGTTTGTCCCAGTAAAAACGGTTGGTTTTCAGTGCCTTTGATGGGGAAATTACTGTGAAGTGTTTTTGTTTTTTGACATTGTTTATTTTGCTCAGGTTTGTCCCAGTAAAAACGGTTGGTTTTCAGTGTCTTTGATGGGGAAATTACTGTGAAGTTTTTTTGTTTTTCACATTGTTTATTTTGCTCAGGTTTGTCCCAGTAAAAACGGTTGGTTTTCAGTGCCATTGATGGGGAAATTACTGTGAAGTTTTTTGTTTTTCACATTGTTTATTTTGCTCAGGTTTGTCCCAGTAAAAACGGTTGGTTTTCAGTGCCTTTGATGGGGAAATTACTGTGAAGTTTTTTGTTTTTCACATTGTTTATTTTGCTCAGGTTTGTCCCAGTAAAAACGGTTGGTTTTCAGTGCCTTTGATGGGGAAATTACTGTGAAGTGTTTTTGTTTTTCACATTGTTTATTTTGCTCAGGTTTGTCCCAGTAAAAAC
>JBBPBX010034542.1:0-32569 GCA_038048925.1 Garcialebias charrua
TTTGCACACCAAACCCACACACTGCTTTTAAAGCCTGTCTAAGTACTAATTATTGGAAGAAGAGCATACTGTATTTAAGAACCCCTCATCTTTTTTTTTTAACCCTGTAGACGTCTTTTATTTATTCAACAGGATTTAATTAGGCACATTTTAAAACAATATTTTCAGACAGTGTTTGGTTTAGTTATGTTTATGTTGGATCTGATGTCACATGATTTCATAAAACAGAGTTTTGACACATAGATCCCAATGACATCCGAGGGAAACTTGTGTGGCTCATGCGCCCTTTCAGTTTTAACATTTGATCAAATATTGATACAGATTGAAGGAAAATACGTGAAAAGTTGTGACTTTTTATTTATAAACGTTTTCAAGCAAATGCTTGATGCTATTTTACATAAGCAAGTTTTAAAATTTGTGTTAATAGTCTTAAAGCCTATTTAAAAATCCATCAGAACTCCACAAATACCATCTCACAAATATTATGATTTGAATCTCAATTTGTGGTTAATTGAACGGCTGACGAACATATTTCAAAATGGTTTGTAAAAGTAAAATTATAATAAATTGTATAACTAAAAAAAAACTGTTGGAAAACATTTTTTTGTAAATATTTGGTGTTGTCAATTAAAACATGAATTTAAAACAACTTTAAGTTGATTAATTTATGTATATGTATAAACAAAAAAATAAATTGTGTGTGTTTTGAAATCCATAGCCTTTCTTATAATGTTTATGCTAAAAACAGCAAAGTGTTGTGAGTGCAAACTACTTATGTTATAAATTGTGTTCTAACATGATGATTTGTTCATTTCTTAATGTTTCCTTGTATTTTCCATTATTTGCTTAGCTTATGTTGAATTATCTTTGCTTGTATTCCTGTATTTGTTTCAGTTCTGTTGTTTATTTGATTTGTTGATTTTTCTTTTTTTACTGTCCATTCCTTCTCTTCTCTCTAAGAGTTATGCTTTATTTAATTTTTAGAGTTCTTGTCTGTTGTCTTGTCCATAATTTACCCTGGACATCATCAGATACATGTAGTTATATATCGACTCCAGTTTTTCACATCACTTCCAACAAACAAAAACTGAAAGTTATGCACCATAACTCATGTTCCCTGAAGGAAGGGAACGAGGTGCAACATACTTGCTATGGGAATTGCGCCCCCGCGCAATTACCTGAAGGAATACAATCACGCCTTTACGGCTAGGGCATCAGCGTCGCGCCAGAGGCCCCTCCCTATGGGTATTTAAGCGGCTGACGCCCATCCATCTTTCTCCAAAATTGCACTTCACCGAGCTTTCAGCATTAAAAAGGGCCAGATATGTTGCACCTCGTTCCCTTCCTTCAGGGAACATGAGTTATGGTGCATAGCTTTCCGTTTCCTTATCAGTCAGTCACTCGGTGCAACATACTTGCTATGGGAACGTAATTCATTCACGCCCTTGAAATGCTCAGTGAAATGCAAGTGAGAACATCTGCCTTAAAAAGACAGGCATCTCCCGACTGCTTTGTACAAGATATGTAGAGAGCACAGGCTGAGAGGAAAAAATGCCAAATATAAAGAACATCAGTTTGATGTTTCAACTGGGCATATAGATAAACAACACCAGCTAGAGACAGCCTAAGCGTGCTCCACTAGTGTGAGTACTCATCATCTCCCTTTTCTCTCTGGAACAACCTGAGAAACAGGAGGAGCAAAGGATCCATTACGTCACAAGTAATTGGGTGACAAAATGTGAAGGTAGACAACCCAGGTCAAGCACAGGGTAACCTCCCAAGTCCCTAAGGTGAAAAACCTTTTTATGTTCTGTTACATATAGGGCACGACTGACAAGTGGGGCCCATCCTGATGTTGGAGATCAGTTAGGGAGAGGGAAAATCCTTCCATTAAACATCTCCTAGGCAAAACATAAACACCAAGGGGTACCCTTGTGTATGTTGTAACTGTTTGTTTTGGGATAAAGCAATCAAAGCCTTAGGCTCTCAGCCAGTCCCCTTCAAAGGCCAGGCTGAACGTTGCCACAACCCTGGACGTGGGTGTAGAAGCTGCCCACGTGCCTGAGTCAGCAGATCCCTGTGAGGAGGCAATTGCCATGGTATCCCTGATAACATTGAGATCAACTCCGGGAACCACGGTTTCTGTGGCCATCTGGGGGCTATGAGGATCAGGGAGAGAGCTCCCTGGCACACACGTTCCAGTGTCACCCCGATCAGAGGGACAGGTGGAAAGGCATATTAGAGCACCCCTGCTGGCCAATCATGTGCCAGAGCATCCATTCCCAATGGTGCGTCTGTTTCCCTCATGGAGAAGTAGAGGTCACACTGTGAGCTAGCCCTGCAAACGAACAAGTCCACAGAGGCTCTCCAAAATCTTGACCAGACCTGTTCCACAATCTGTGGGTTCAGGCTCCATTCTGACGCCAAGAGAGGCCCTCTTGAGAGGGCATCTGCTCCATAATTTAAATCATCGGGGACATGAGTCGCCCTAAGTGACAAGATTCTTGGAGCACACCACGTGAGCATCCTCTGCGTCAGTCCGAGGAGGGCCTGGGACCTTGTCCCTCCCTCTCTGTTGATGAAGGACACTGTGGTCTTGTTATCTGATTTCACCAGGATGCGCTGTCCAGCAATCAGACCTTTACTGAAGAGGTATTTTAATGACAGGAATACGGCCAGCAACTCCAGGAAGTTGATATGTAATGTCGCTTCCCGCTCATTCCAAAGGCCGCGGGCGTTCTGATTTCTGCTGATCGCTCCCCATCCTGTTTTAGAGGCGTCCGTCGTGATTACTACGCGAGATGATACCCTTCCTAGTGAGATCCCTTCCGTGAAAACGGACGGGTCTCGCCAAGATTCCAGGGCCCTCAGGCACTCTAAATCTATCCTAACCTTTCCTGCTTGATTAGTCAGGGCAGGTTGTCTCTGTCGGTTTTAGCCATACTTGTATGGCCCGCATTTTCAGTAATGCGTGTGGCACACAGGGAATGGCTGCTGCCAAGAGGCCTAAAAGGCATTGGCAGCTCTTCACAGGGACCCATTGGTCCAGTTTATATCTTTCTAGGCAAAGGCGAATGGATGAAACTCGGTCCTTCGAGAGCCATGCTCTGTACCGGACAGTATTGATCTGTACTTCCAGAAATACGGTAACCCGTGATGGAGTTAGATCGCTTTTTTGTAGGTTTATGACAAAACCGAGAGACTCCAAGTGAGAGATCACCCTATAGGAGTGTGACTGGGCTTGCATTCTGCTTCCAACCAGAATCAGCAGGTCATCCAAGTAATTCATGACCCTGAGTCCTTGATTCCTAAGGGGGGTCAGGGCCGCATCCAAACATTTAGTAAATGTACGAGGAGCAGTCTTTAAACTGAAGGGTAAGGCTTTGAATTCATAAGCATTCCTTTCGAACGCAAAGCGGAGGAACTTCCTGTTTCCTCCACATGCCTATGTAGAAATAGGCATCTTTTAAATCCATTGTACATGCGTAGTCTCCTGGTCTCACAGACTGGAGAACTTGCCACAGTGTAAGCATCTTGAACTTAAAGGTTTTAATTATTTTGTTACGAGCCCTGAGATCCAGAATTGGTCTCAGGTAATTATCCTTTTTGGGCACCAGGAAGTACTTGCTGTAGTGGCCAGAGCGTAGTTTGCGTCCTGAGACCAAACTAATCACTCCCTTTTGCATCATTGTCAAAACTTCCTCCCTCAGCACGTGTGTACATGTAGGGTTAATCTTAGATTGCAGCACCCCTGTGAAGTGGGACGGTCTTTGATGCCTGGTCCCCACTGCACAACTCGAAACGCGCCTGCCGTCCCCTTTTGGCCGCTTGTCAGGGTCCCACCAAACCACTGAAGACCGTCTGATGACGTACACTAGGGGGTAGCAGGGAGGACGGGTCTAGCTCGTCTTCCGGGTTCAGTTGTTATGTTAACTGCACCTCGGATGGTCTTTGATGAGATTAAAACGTTTTTTTTTTTAATGTTTGGGGTGATCTACACTGGAGAGAACAGCAGCCTGTCAGCAGCAACTGTAAAAATGCCACGTTTATTACCGGAGTTTGGTTCCAATTCATGGAGGGTCAATCTGGTAAGTTTAAAAAGTCCAAAAAAAGTCCCGTTGTGGTTGTGTAATCAGATAGCAGAGGCTCTCCCGACTGTTTGCCGGATGCGTCGAGCCTCCAGAGATCAACATTTGGGACGTCGGCGGCTCGACGGCTAGGTTGCTTTGGACGCGCGCGTGCCCGCGAAGGGAACTTCGGCTGCCGCCGCGCCGCTTCGATCACTCGAATCGCGCCGCTTCCCTGGTCGCCGTGACTCCACGCGTCTCCTCATAGACTTTGAATGTAAACCGGCCGCTTCAGCCGCCCGAAATCGGGGCAGTGGGTACCAGGCATCAGTGAACTGCAACTTGAGCCCGTGACATATTGTTGTCATGACCCAATCATTTGGCAGACACGCCTTCCAAGCCTACGCGTTCGCGCTGAGCCTTGACGGCATGTTGAATTGCTGCTCGTTTTTACGCTGGAGGGGTGGCCTTTGACCCATCTCGCACTCTTTCGAGCAGACTGGTCGGCCCAACAGAAGATATCGTGAGATCTGACCGTCTCTGGCAGAGCTCGTGTATCTTTCTGTGGTTCACAGTTTGACCACACGGTTTGTGTTTTATAAAAATGGGACTCAAGTCAAGAACCAGGGTAGTCTGTGCTTTGGTACTTTTATTTTTGTACATGCCTGAAACAGTGTTTGTTTTGTTTACACATACAGTAGGCGAGTCATGTTTGGTGCGCACGCACATGTCACCAGTTCCTCGTAGTATTTTACAAGTAGAGACTGGGCTCAAAATGTTAGGTTCCCGTACCACGTGGGCGGGCAAACCTGTAAAATCATCAGTTCGTCCTGCTTCATCAGGTCCGAAACTGCTTTCCACACAGGGTCACTGAAGAGGCCCTCGGCCGGTACTGGAAATTTTCACTTTCACCAACGGGTCTCTTCCGTGGGAGGCCACGCATGTCTTCCTTTGGGGGTGCAAAGCTTTTCCTCTGCAACCCCTCTCGGAGGGCTTCCGCCTGTTTGCGTCTTTGTTCCAACCTGGCCTGGACGCGTTCCAGGGCTCCCGCAAAGAGTCCTGTCAACTCGATCGGGTGCTGGAGGAAAGTGGACCTCTGGTTTTCCTGGAGGTCCGACAATGTTAGCCAAAGATGGCGCTGGGTGACAACTATTTCTGCCATTGCTTTGCCTTGGGAAATGGCTATTGTCCCCATCATGCGGAGCACGAGGTCAGAGGCACGGCGGGCCTCCTCCATGGCCTCCGATGCGGCCTGCTTATTTTTTGTTACCTGGATATCCTGTCGTTTTTCCGCCAGGTACGTCTGCACCATGGTTGATGCATCCATTGCGCAAGCCGCGAGGCCCTGAGCCCTGTAGCACTTCTCAAGTTGTTTCACTGAAGCGTGGCAGGCCCTGCTGGGTAGCGCTGGTTTCGTGCCCGTGGTTGCAGGGGCCAGATGAGCTGCCAGAGTCTCCTCTATCAAGGGTGCTCTGGCGAGGCCCACTGTCTCCATTCTCGCAACATCAAGGAGTCGGGATAGTGGCAATGTGATGGGAGCTCCGGGTTCCGCCTAGGAGCATTTGAGCTCCATGAGGAGGTCCGGAAAAATTGGCATTTTTTGCGACGTTGTCGGCTGCTTCACATAGAAGTAGTTTCCCGCCAGCCTCGTAGCCTGTTGGCGAGGCGTGGGGTCTGGCCACGCGACCTGCAGGGTGTCCGCCGCCCTATGGCACAGGTCGAACAGGGCAGGGACCGACAAGTCTGGTTCCAGTAGGATTTGCGCCAGGTTCTGGGAGGAATCCACACTTTCTCCTCTGTAACCGTATTCGGCGTCTTGGGCAGACACTTCAGGCGTCGAGTCCTCGACGGCAACTGAGGAGTCTGATACATTGTCCTCTCCGACTCGACCGCTGCATTCCAGGTCCACCTTCTCGAGCGCCGGTTCGGGAGCGAGCAGCTTTGTGCAACGTGCGACCTTCAGCGCCGCGGCCTTAGCCATGGATTTAGCCAACGCGTCCGCGCGGCATTTCCTCACTACCGCCGACATTCGACGGCAGTGGGAGCAGGAGTTGGGGAATTCCAACGCTTTTCTCGCGTGCAGAATCCCAAGGCAGACAGGACAGGCCTCGTGGGTGTCCGTCGCTGAGAGGGAGTAGCCGCATCCGCTGAGGCATGGGCACGAGCGAGTGCTTGTCGTCCTGTTGGTTTTTTTCTTCTTTGTCCTCCGTTTCCCCTTCTCGGGAGCCATGACCGGAGACGAGAAGCGTCAAAGTTGGTCCTAGTTTTCTTTTGTTTAAGTCGTCCTCTCCGTTGTCTTGCTTTCGTTGGTTAGCCTGCTAATGGTTAGCAGGGGGTTGTGACCAAGGGCGTAGATTTCATCTCATTATTGGGGGGGACCATAAACAGGGAAATTTTTGAAGAGCAATTTTTGGGGGGTCGGCAAAGTTACAATGAAATGTAATGCAAAATGTACAGAGGGAAGTTTATCCAAACTGCATGCATATACTATGCAGAATAATCAGCAATAATATTGATTTAAATGGCATGTATTTAGTAGTCTTAATACTACTATTAATCAGTACAATAGTGACACTCATTACTCTTGTAAAAAAAATTTAATATGTTCAATCTTTGCCACTTGTCATTTTGACAAGTGGCAAAATGAGAATTTTGCAAAATAGGTCCCCTCTAAATATTGTTTAAATTTCAGTTTGGCTTGTATTCATAGATTGCTGTGGTCAGTGTCACTGATAATCTGGTACCACACCTTCCCAAAATCTTAAAGCTTAAAAAGAAAACAGTTTTCAAGGAGAAGAAATACTTTAATGCAGGGGTCACCAAACTTTTTGAGACTGAGAGCTACTTCAGTGGGACCAAGAGGCACAAAGGTCCACTTGTTCGTTCCAAACAAATTTGCATGGTTCAACTTTAATTATAGTATTAATAATAATACATTTACATACATGTGAATATATGACTGCCTGATCACATCTGATCTGGTCTGTATTATTAAAGACTCCACACAATGATTTAGCTTGGTAAATATGATCAATTATTATTGATAATTACCAGTAGTGATTAGAACTCTCAATCAAGAACTTGAGTCCTCAGTTTGAATAATTTTTTGGGTTCTTCTGTGCAAATGTAAATTGTTCTTAGCTTTGACTGGGAGTGTGGATGGTTGTTTGTCTCTTTGTCTGTCTCTGTGATGGACTGGAGACGTGTCCTGGGTGTCTCTGGGACAGACTGGTGACTTGTCCTGGGTGTCCCCTGCCTTCACACAAAAGCAGCTGAGATTGGTTCCAGTCCTAAACAAGGGGGCATAATGGATTACTTATTAACTGATATTTAAACATAAAACACTATTTCTTTTATGTTAAACTCAATCTGTAACATTTGAAATTCATTGTATTTTATAAATATTTTATTAACTGTTTTGTAGAAATGAACACGTTTGTAACATTCATTCAAAATATGCCTTTTACTGTAGCATTTTTTAAGAACCTATTAAGAATAAAATCTTCCAGTTGCAGATACAAAATATCAATAATGTAATTGTAATATAATAAACAGTGACTTTTTTATTAATCATGTGACATAAGTATTGATCCTCAACATTTTTTATAATAATAATTTATTTATAAAGCCCTTTAAAACAACCACAGCTGCAACAAAGTGCTACACATATAAAATCATTTTAACTAATCATCACATGATCTTCTCTACTCTTTTTAAATTAATTATCTTTCACATATTTTATTATTACTTCTTTCAAGAGCTCCACACCTGAAAATATGATGAATGTGAATCCATCCTGCTCAAAGATGCGCTGATATTCTTCTGCCTGTTGCAGAGCCACCAGGGAGTTAGTTAGCATTGAAGCTAGCGTGTTAGATGATGAAGTGTCGCTCCTCGTTGCGTTTTGCTGTTGCTACAGCCACTAGTGAGACACAGACACACTTGTCTTTCAACACTGTGAAAGACCTTTTCCTCCCAGTCACTGTCACCAATGTTTTAAGTAGCTACTTACTGGAAGTTAATAGTTTGTGTTGCAGCTCCCGTGCTGCAGCTCCCGTGCTGCAGCTCCCGTGCTGCAGCTCCTGTGCGGAGCCGCCTGTGACTCTGGTGTCGTTGTTGTTCCTTGTAAACATTGGACTAAACCATTTGCCAACAGAGAAGGGGGGGAGAGGGTGGTGGCAAAATTTCCTTTTTTTTCCCTTAGAATAATGGCAGATTTCTCTCTTTTTTTGCCTTTTTATATTTATATTGTTTAAAGACACGGTTTCCTTTATTGAATTATTGGGGGGACAGATCTATATTTCCCCAAGATTGGGGGGGTCCGGACCCCCCGACCCCCCCAGGATCTACGCCTATGGTTGTGACGCAGTTAGCGCCGTCGAGCAAAGCAGCTGCGGAAAGAGAAGAAAACTTTGAGGCAAGTAGAAAAACGCTGGACTAGCTTTCGCTAGCCCAGCAGTATGCAGGAAAATTTCTCTGTACGCTCAGTGTAGGGAGCAAGCTCACCTCAGTCGAGTGATGCAAAAACAGAGAAGTCCCACGAAGTTCAGGTGTTAAGCGAGGTGAAGGGCAAAAAAGAGAAAGATGGATGGGCGTCAGCCGCTTAAATACCCAGAGGGCGGGGCCTCTGGGGCGACTCTGACGCCCTAGCCGTAAAGGCGTGATTGTATTCCTTCAGGTAATCGCACGGGGGCGCATTTCTCATAGCAAGTATGTTGCACCGAGTGACTGACTGCTAAGGGAACATAAAAATGACTTTTTTTTTTTGTAGGTGAAGATGTTCGTCTTCCCAGGCGTGGAGCTTTCTCACTTAAAAACTTTTTAAAAATGGAGAATGAGTTCCACGTGTTAACTTGAATGATATGCTCAGTTTATGTAATCCACTTGTAGCTGAAACGCACTCCCCTTCCACCAACGAGTTATGTCTTTATATTGTTTTTTTTTTTGTTGTTGTTTAAAATTATATAGTAAAATGGAACAACCAAATGCAGTAACCCCATTCAGAATAAAGTGATTAACCTAAATATTTGGACTGTTGTGGGGGTGGGGGGTGGAGTGTGGCTGATCTAATCAACTCTGAAGGTTTTCAGCCTCCCAACTGCCTCCCTCCCACACATTCAGCTTTGTTTGCTGTAAAGTTAAGGTGGGTAAAAACAAACTTTCTGAAGATGCTATGATTTCAACTAAATTCTATCTTGCAACAAGAAGAGCAAAAGACAGAGAAAAATACACATGGAAGCAAGAGAGCAAGAAAACAAATGTGTCTGGCCACATAAAGGTGGCCTGACAGATAATACTGACCTCGGGGGACGTCATTGTCTATTGCAGCAAATGGACAACTACAATGAATTGCAAGAGACAATCACCATCAGTACACGAAAAAAACATGTTTTACTGGATTTAAGCCATTCTTTAGCTGTGCTTCTGGAAGCTTCCTGCAGAATTCAAATAGCTTCTTGATGTCTGTGCCGTTATCCTTCACACTGTTGACAGTACATCTGCTCAGGGGCCGGGACTACCGACTGAGATTAGTGGCTTGGGTTTTTGTTCCCCCCTACCAAATCGGTTCCAGCACTAAACCGGAGCCAGGGCTCACTTAGAACCAGCTTTTTAAATGTACACAAATGTAAGCTCTAACACAACAAGAACAAAGAACTGCTTTTGTCAAGAGCTGTGGGGGTTCATAAAGACAATTATCCATACCAATCAAAATGCTGTGAGGGTCATGTTTAAAAATACACAGCTCAATTCATTTTTACATTAATTATATTTTTCAATAATAGTTATTTACTCAATTAAATATATATTCTAATGAAATGCAAAACTGTATAGCCTTTTGACATTTGATATTTTGGGTGATATATTGATATATCAAATATACTCACTGTATTGCACATTTTCCTATAAGAGATGCATTGAATAACCTTGAGTATGAATTTTAAGTTTTAGCCTTTGAGTTGTCTGCATCTATTCTACATGATTTTTTTTTTTTTACTCTTATACTCTCCTTAAATCGAACAGAAAAGGCAGCACAAACTAGAGTTGCATTTGGGCCCAAAAAATCAGACCCAACCCAGCCCCAGCCCATAGTAACAATTTCCGAACCTCACCCAACCCAAAGAATTAACAGTAATTACAGGTCTGAACCCCCACAAAAACCTGACATTTTTAATTAAGCTTTGACTGCTTACATAGTTAGTACCGGTAATGGTTGGCGGACGCTTGCGGCTAAGTGGGCAGAAGATCAGAGCTGAGGTGGTGTTTGTCCTTTCATGGCCGTCAAAGCGCATTAAATACCTGCTTCTGCCTGCATTCTGCATTATTCATACACAGACCCTGCTCTGACATGTCTGCTTTGGGATGTCACCTGTTTGGGTTGTCAGCCGCACGTGGCAGCTGAGTAAAGTGTCTGAATGCCAATTTGGGCAATGGATCGCTTCCTGGCAGTACCGGTAGTCTCATCTGAAGTGTAACTGAACTCTATTTTACCTCTTTCAAGGCCTGTCAGCTCATGGTGAAATGGCCACGTGTGGCTGGTGAAAGTATGGCAAACCATGTTGCCATATATTTGGAAAGTATGGCAAGCCATGTTGCCATATAATTGGATAGTCAGCCACGCACATACGCTGACGCAATCAAAAGCCCAACACCGACCCAGCCCGCCCATCCAGCATATTACTATGGCCCAACCCAGCCCAAATTTGGGTCGGGCCAGGCCAGGCCAGGCTTTGGGCCCGAGTTAGAAACGACAGCTCTAGCACTAACCCCTATCCTCCAAAAAACTGTGCCTGCATGCATAATGTTCGAACAGCTGGAGAGAGGACCAAATGCATGATAAAAGAGTAAATAATTCAGTGTACAGTATTTAGAAAACGTAATTTAACAACAGATTAAGAACTTTTTTTTTAAGAATTTGATTTGATTTGCCAAGAAAAATGGTAAATGGAGCTTATTTATACTGTATAGCGCTTTCCAGCCCCTGTGAAGAGCCCCAAAGCGCTTTACAATACCAGCCATCCACCCATTCATACACACATTCATACACCGGTAGTGGTAGCCTGCCTTGCAAGGCGCCATCCAGACCTACCGGGAGCAACTCAGGGTTAAGTGTCTTGCCCAGGGACACAACGACACATGGTGGGCGGATGCGGGATTCGAACCTCCAACCTTCCGATCGGGGGACGACTGCCATTACCACTACACCACGGCCGCCCGTGTAAAAAGTATGAACAAGATTTTTTCTGCAAAACCATAATACTGTTACCCAGTTTTCATTATTTACAATAAATCATATTCAATGCTTAAATATATTTTTAAACCCCACATTTCTGCAGGCCAACCCACACCAATGATATTGTAGAATGAACCTGCCACAAACAAAATGATGGCCTTGGCTCAGTCAGTTTCATGCTATACGTCCCATGACTTGCATGATCTATTATTATATTCCAATGTGGCTGGATTACAGCACATTTTATAAACAGTCGTTAGTGTGAAGGAAATCTTAAAGGTGTTAAACTTTTAGTACTGACCAAACAGTATTTCTTACCATGTCCTCAAAAACACATATACATACAGTATACTCATCTTGGCACAACTCGCTAGCATCCTGCACAGCCATCACAACTATAACATCTGTTCTAGGTTGTTTTCATGGCATTGGCATGATCACTGTCTTGGTTGAAGCATGAAGTCATCATAGCAAGTTTGCCTTTAAATTCTCAAATAACAAAGCCACAGTAATGTAGGTAGGCCTTCAGTCATGGATGCACCCAGCACCTTAATATGCTACCACCGTGATGTTACAAAGTGACAGAGCACAGAAAGACAGACATTTTATCAACACAGGTGCAATGGCAAAGCCAGGAGGTGGCCAATGCTGGCCGTAACCACCACATATTCATCTTTGGCCACCGCAGTCATTTAAATAAACTAGACTTTTAAGCAGCATAGACATTAAACAAATAAAGAAAGCATTCTAACAAGATTAAGTCAGGTACTCTGGATGGATTATGGTACTAGAAAGCATTGTTTCCTCAAATGATTGGGGTGGCATATTATATTGGTGGTGGCCCATTGTATTTTTATTTTTTTTTACCCAGTTTTTGATATAGATCTTTTTTAAGTTCAGGTGTGGGCAACATATGGCCCAGGGGCCAAAGGTGTCTCTTGAACAATCTCTATCAAGCCCCCATTATCCATAATTGAAAATAACTTTAAAATAAGTTGGTTAAAACTTTCATTATATCAATGAAATGCAAGAACATTTAAATTAAGCATCTTGGACAAATACATCAAAAACCTTTGGCTAAAACATTTTTTTTAGTTCACTTATTTTTTCATGTTTAAATTTAATTTATTTTTTTGCATATTTAAGTTAAACATATTTTCATGAGATAGTTTACAGAGACGAAGTCTTACATCCTAAAGATTATTGGGGAGACATTTTTTTATCAAGCATGCTACTTATGCTACAAGAAAAAGCTTGAAAAAGTCTCCTAAGACATCAGTTTTAAAGAAAACTTAATTTCTAATTCTCTATGAGGCTCTTTGATAGATTTCAATATGTTGTTTTGGCCCTCTGCTAATAAAAAAATGTTACCCAACCCTGACCTAGATGTAGCTTCAAACCAAAAATGGAAGTTGGTAACTTAGTTATTCTTCAAGTTTTCAATCTTACAAGATGGAGGACAGACAGGGGGCGATATCAGAGAGTCAGAGTCAGAGATTCTTTATTGTCATTTGCACCACATGTGGTACATGTGATGAAATGAGATTTTGTACACAGGGTCCCAGTTACATCCAAAAATAAACAGTAAAAGAAAAACAGTAATAACATCTAAGATATACTGTATACTGCCACAACCTCACTTTTTTGCATGTTCAGAACCCTTGTGGCCCTATCACACTTTATTAGGTATAGTTGGGAGCCCAATACCTTCATAATAAGCGTTTGAAGATTTCACCAAGACCCTGAAAATACCATCCACAATCCAGCTGGCCACCATCCCATTCAAAGATGGCCTTAGACACTTGTCTCAAAATACAGTATAAAGTACTGGATCACAGTGTTTTGTTTTAATTTACAGAAAAAGCACAATTAATTTTATGGTAGGTAAGTCAGAAGGTGAAAATGTTTCCAAAATACAAAAATGTGTTGAAATGTATTACCGTATTTTCTGGAGTATAGGTCGCACCGGTGTATAGGTCGCACCATCCAATTATCACCAATAGATTGGAAAAATCCCTAGATAGGTTGTGAAGGGAACATGAGGGAGACCATATATTGTGTCTTTAAACACATATAGTGCCACCCAGATGTAACTAAAGGATTTTAACAGGGGTCAGTATTAAGCTGACCTCTTTATCCTTAATTAACTTACTTATTCAGATTGAATAGTAATTTCACGGATTCTTTTCTTTTTCAGTTTACCCAATATATCTGTGATCTCTATGATGGATAAATAAACAGAGCTATAGAGTGACAATGGACACGTTAACTTAGCTTGATATGTCAAAGAGACACTATCATTTATTTAAAATGAATCAACTAAATTAACACCATTACACTTGATTGACATGATTTCACTTTCTTTCAAATTAATACGTCAGCACACTTAAATTTAACACAACAGACTTCAATATTGGATGTTAACATATTTAGTCTGTGGGCTCTTCAGCTTAAAATAGTTTCCAGCTTAGATTGAGAGGGAAAAGAATAGGAGGAAAGATTTAAGAAGAATTGGGAGGTTAAGAGAGGAAGTTTATCTTGCATTTATGAAACCAGATGACACTCTTCCGTACGCGTCCAGCTAAGATATCATCACACCTCCAGCAAGCAAACAGCGGCTCCTTTACCTTAAGACGTCCGCCTTGGTTCTGGTAAAGAGCTGTGATCAGCTTTAGACTGACGAGTCGTCGGTCCCGCAAGTCCAAGCTGGACTCCACACGTGTTTACCTTGTCGGTGTCGGTGATACTCGCTTTCGTCGGCAGAAGTCGTGGCAATCGTGGTTTTTGGCTCAAGATAATTTATTCCAGGAAGGAATAACAAAGTTTGAGCTTACGCTCATTCGAAGTGGACTCATAACAGCCTGTTATCAGTCCTTAGCTGAAGACGAAGGTCGTTAGCTCTTGACCAAACGTATCCAGCTCTTTGGGAAAGTTCACATCTCTTTCGAAGCTCCCAGCAAACTCTGACGTTCCAGCCACAGCTTAGAACTTAAAGCAGGATCAAAGAGAGGAGTGAGCTTGTGTTATCGCGACCCAAGGTTACAGCCAGCAGCAGAGAGAAATGTTTAGGAACAGACAGAGAAAGCTGGAGCCCTGCTCTTGAGAAACAACGGATTACTGTCTTCTGACTTTCTAAACAAAACCGTCTGGTCTATGTGACCCGAGATTTCAACTTTAACACAGCAGTGAACACAGTTTAACTCTTACAGAATAACACAGCTTAAAAGCACACATCATGAAAATGACAAAAGTTATTCTTTTGATCACATTAGAATAAAATCAAAGATAGAAATAGTCTCTTTTGGTGACTATATTTATCAGATTACAGCTAAATGAATGATCTTGTAGTAAATGTCTTGCTTTACTGAGAGGTCAGTAAAGGTCATCTCTGGACAGTTCAAAAACCTTAGTTTGACCCTGGGTAGGTCCACTACATCTCCCCCCTTTTGGAAGCCATCGCCAGTCCTTGGGGATGGGGTCCAACACGAAAGGAAACCTTGAACTGTCTTTGATCTTGAAGTAATCCAGCAAGTGGAAAAGAAAAATCAAAAATTATAATCCCATAAAGTTTTTGGAAATTCCATACTGTTCGGAGGTAATCCCATTACGAAAAGCTTTTAACACTAATTTGACTAAGGCTACGCTTTTTTGCGCAAAGGAACTTGGCTTCCAAATCCCCCGGTCCCTTTCAGTGGGCTATATAATGTCGATTCACATGCTAATGACCCTGCTAATGACCCATTAATTCTACACCTACACCCCCCCACCCCCTACCCCTCAGTCCAAAATCCTTGGACCCAGTGCAAGCCTTGTATAACACATAAGCATTTATCGCTGCCAGGTCAAGCATGTTGTAGAACACGGCAATGGGCCGCACCGTATATAAATGTGCAATCTGGTCCATTATACCGGTATGTCAGTTGACCTCAGGTCATGTGACCTGTGTTGGTCCGTCAGTTTACCTCAGGTCATGTGACCTGAGTTGGTCCGTCAGTTGACTTCATGTCGTGTGACCTGTGTTGTTTTGTCAGTTGACCTCAGGTCATGTGACCAGTGTTGGTCCGTCACTTGACCTCAGGTCATGTGACCTGTGTCGGTCCGTCAGTTGACCTCAGGTCATGTGACCTATGTCGGTCCATCAGTTGACCTCAGGTCATGTGACCTGTGTCGGTCCGTCAGTTGACCTCAGGTCATGTGACCTGTGTTGGTCCGTCAGTTGACCTCATGTCGTGTGACCAGTGTCGGTCCGTCAGTTGACTTCATGTCGTGTGACCTGTGTCATTTTGTCAGTTGACCTCAGGTCATGTGACCTGTGTTAGTCCGTCACTTGACTTCAGGTCATGTGACCTGTGTTGGTCCGTCAGTTGACCTCATGTCATGTGACCTGTCTGTCAGTTGACTTCATGTCGTGTGACCTGTGTTGGTCCATCACTTGACCTCAGGTCATGTGACCTGTGTTGGTCCGTTAGTTGACCTCAGGTCATGTGACCTGTGTCGGTCCGTCAGTTGACCTCAGGTCATGTGACCTGTGTCGGTCCGTCAGTTGACCTCAGGTCATGTGACCTGTGTCGGTCCGTCAGTTGACCTCATGTCGTGTGACCAGTGTCGGTCCGTCAGTTGACTTCATGTCGTGTGACCTGTGTCATTTTGTCAGTTGACCTCAGGTCATGTGACCTGTGTTGGTCCGTCACTTGACTTCAGGTCATGTGACCTGTGTCGGTCCGTCAGTTGACCTCATGTCATGTGACCTGTCTGTCAGTTGACTTCATGTCGTGTGACCTATGTTGGTCCGTCACTTGACCTCAGGTCATGTGACCGGTGTTGGTCCGTTAGTTGACCTCACGACATGTGACCTGTGTCGGTCCGTCAGTTGACCTCATGCCATGTGACCTATGTCGGTACGTCAATTGACCTCATGTTGTGTGACCTGTGTCGTTTTGTCAGTTGACCTCAGGTCATGTGACCTGTGTTGGTCCGTCAGTTGACTTCATGTCATGTGACCTGTGTCGGTCCGTCAGTTGACCTCAGGTCATGTGACCTGTGTCGGTCTGTCAGTTGACCTCAGGTCATGTGACCTGTGTCGGTCCGTCAGTTGACCTCAGGTCATGTGACCTGTGTCGGTCCATCAGTTGACCTCATGTCGTGTGACCAGTGTCGGTCCGTCAGTTGACTTCATGTCGTGTGACCTGTGTCGTTTTGTCAGTTGACCTCATGTCGTGTGACCAGTGTCGGTCCGTCAGTTGACTTCATGTCGTGTGACCTGTGTCATTTTGTCAGTTGACCTCAGGTCATGTGACCTGTGTTGGTTCGTCACTTGACTTCAGGTCATGTGACCTGTGTCGGTCCGTCAGTTGACCTCATGTCATGTGACCTGTCTGTCAGTTGACTTCATGTTGTGTGACCTATGTTGGTCCGTCACTTGACCTCAGGTCATGTGACCGGTGTTGGTCCGTTAGTTGACCTCACGACATGTGACCTGTGTCGGTCCGTCAGTTGACCTCATGCCATGTGACCTATGTCGGTACGTCAATTGACCTCATGTTGTGTGACCTGTGTCGTTTTGTCAGTTGACCTCAGGTCATGTGACCTGTGTTGGTCCGTCAGTTGACTTCATGTCATGTGACCTGTGTCGGTCCGTCAGTTGACCTCAGGTCATGTGACCTGTGTCGGTCTGTCAGTTGACCTTAGGTCATGTGACCTATGTCGGTCCGTCAGTTGACCTCAGGTCATGTGACCTATGTCGGTCCATCAGTTGACCTCATGTCGTGTGACCAGTGTCGGTCCGTCAGTTGACTTCATGTCGTGTGACCTGTGTCATTTTGTCAGTTGACCTCAGGTCATGTGACCTGTGTTGGTCCGTCACTTGACTTTAGGTCATGTGACCTATGTCGGTCCGTCAGTTGACTTCATGTCATGTGACCTGTGTCGGTCCGTCAGGTGACGGACAACAATAGGTCAAGCATGTTGTAGAACACAGCAATGGGCCACCTGCATGTGTCGGAACGCACCGTATATACATGTGCCAAGGACAAGGAGAGAGATAGTACTTGTAAGCAAAATAATTTATTTGACAGAACATCAGGGTTATAGGATAATCAGCACAGCAGAATAAGACAATTGTATGCATAAACTTGTTCTGGAGCAGACAAAGCTTTCCGTTCAGTGCAGGGCCGGATTAACAACCCCAGGGGACCCTGGGCACCGAAACTCACAGGGCCCCCTCCCTAACCAAACACCCATTTTACTATATATATATATATATATATATATTAGGCATGTAACGGTTGTAGTTGGTGTACCGAACCGAAAAGGTACGGAGGTGGACCGAACCGAACGTGCTGTACCGAAACGGTTATTTTTTCACTCATTGAATGTTAATATGTGCGCCGCGGAACAAAATTTCCTGGGCGCGTTTCAGCACGGAGCTATTATCTCGCAGCACGCGCAGCATTAGCCGTTAGCTTCTCGCTGCGGTTTCCTGTTTGTTAACGTTATGGTTTTCTTGTTAAAAGACGAGCGCACAAAGCTGTGTGTGTGGACGTTTTTTCATGAAGACTGGATCTGCAGCAGCAACACGTCTAACGTGAACGCGCTGGAAACTACGTCATCAGAACGTGAACGAGCTGTTACAAAGTACGCTAACCACACAGCTGCATTTAAACAACTTCTACAAAGTGCGCTAACAACACAGCTGCATTTAAACAACTTCATCAGGTAATTTAGATGGGTCCAGATCAATAACACAAACTGTATGAGTTTTTAAAGCTCTGAATCTAAGTCTGAAAGTTTTTAATGCACAGTTGATCCTTGCTATGAGACATCCATCACGTCAACACTTAAGTCAAAAAGTTCAGCTCTTTATGAAAAAACTAAAACTGATGGTCAACAAGTCCTGGAGCTGATTTAAACCCTGCCCTGATGATGAGTGAGATATTCAACCGTTCAAGAGGTATTGTTATTTTATTATAATTATTATTTATAATTTATTATTATTTAAAATTATAATCTTATTAACTTATTTTTTTACCTCTGTGTTTTATTTCCAGTATTTCCAGTTACAGAGGTAGCTGCTCTCCTTCCACTTCAGGGAAATCCACCAGAGATCACCTGCTGCAGCTAAGAAGTGTGTGATGACTGAATTGAACTCTGGAACTGTTCCAGGACCAGTCCCACCAAGAAGAGGTTGTGAGTAATGAGGACAAATACAGCCACACTGGTGCTACTGGACAAAAACTTTATTAGTTAAGATTGTAAACAGTCTGTTGCTGCTTATTGTTCTGGTTCTGACTGTTATTGTATTCATTAAGATTTTTATTATTTTTAATATAATTTATTTATTGTAGAGTGCTGTTTATTTAAAATATCATCCAAATGGGTCACTTTTATTTATTACTACAATACAATACAAACATATTTTTGGCATATTTTCAAAATAAACATTTTGTAAGTCTTTATTTTGTCTTTTTTTTTTGTACCGAAAATAAACCGAAAATAAACCGAACCGAGCCCTCCTTGTAATTGAACCGAACCGAAATGTGATTTTAGCGTACCGTTACACCCCTAATATATATATATATATATATATATATATATATATATATATATATATATATATATATATATATATATATATATATATATAGCATTGTATGTAAACTACATTTTGAAATGTATTTATTAATTACCTATATGAACTGTGATTTTTTTAAAAGATGGACAAGGTTGTATGTTTGCATAGTGTAAAGTAAATTCACAATTATGTATTTATTTGTACGTGTCAATTGTACACTTTTGTTTATAACTATCAATAATTAAACATGGTTCACCACTACACTGGAAATTATTGAATAATTTGAACTTCTGTTTGAATTTAATGCTATGAACTTTTTCCTTTTTGTTACATTTACTATGAATTTCTCACAGGGCAGATTAGAGCCAACATGGAGGACTCACCAACATATATTATTATTATTATTATACATATAATATTGTCCAGTATGTGATGCTGCAGTCATGTTACTGAACTCCCACTGATGGGCTAACCTGGTTCCACCACAGCAGCAGGATCCTCAGACAGAACAGCTGGTGGGATGTCCTGGTATCTGCAGCCCTCTCTCCATTTCTTTCTTCATGGACATGGAGCTGTGAAATTATGTTGTGCCCTTTCCTCAGCAGAACGCTCCTCCAGTGGAGACTTTCTGGACAGACTGCAGGAAGTTCCTAAACAAACAACAGGTTTATCAGTATTATCAGTAAAAAGAGATTATTAAATCATTTTTAAGACTGAGAATGTGTACAATTATTAGCTCTGTTGTTATTGCCTAACTAACCTATTCAATAATTCTTCAAACTGTGACATTCATTCATAATGGAATGAAAGAGAACATAAACAGAAATTATATAATAATGAAAACTAGAGACATTAAAACATTTTAAAAGACACAGAGAACTTTAAATGGATTAAGAATGTTAATAAGTGTTGGATTTGAGTGCAATGTAAGTGCAATCCATGGCAGGAGTTGAATCCACATCTGAAAAGGGATGCAAGCTTTTCACAACATATGCTGTTGTAACTGTTCTGTGTCTCTCTTCATTCAGTTGAGTTTACACTGATGTATTTACCTTGGACACTGGTGAACAGTGAAGCCATTTTAGGTCGTTTGTCTAAGAAGAAAAAAACGAGCTAACGTTAGCATCGTGTTTGTATTGAGCTGACTTACCGCTTTAAGCGGAGTATAACTTGTTAGCTGCCTTAATGTTGGTATGAGATGTAGTTTATAGTTTATTTATTTACCATCATGGAGCCAAAGAGGTAGCGATCAGCGAAAAGTTCGGCGGAGCGTTTTGCAGACGGACCACTCTGTACTTCCGGTCGGATACGAAGCGAAAATAATCCGGTTGAGCGCGTCAAAGACGGGACACTATTTTACTTCTCCACCCTCCTTTGCATGATAGAAAATTATTGCAAGTGCTGCACTGACCTGACTGGTCATTTTTTATTAATTAGTACGCTTTCGATCGCAGATGCACACTTCCGGTGGATTCTTCTTCGTTGGTTTTCGGCGGTGGCTACTTCCGGTCGGCTAACTAGCATCGAAAATAGGAATCGCAAATTAATATTTTGAACGATTCCGGGAAACCGGACAGTTAGTCCCGGTTCCGAACGATTCTCGAAGCCCAACCCTATTTAAAATCTAAGGATATTTTATTTTCTTTCTTCCCCAAAACTGCAGTGGGCTCCCTGCGGTGGACCCCATGGTGAGCATGGCCCCCTGGGCCTGGGCCCAGTCGGCCCTGCTGATAATCCGGGCCTGGTTCAGTGGATGTCCCAAAATGTTCAACTGTGAGATAACTTCAGGGTCTGTTATGTGTGAATTGGTCAGGGCCTCTCTTCTGACTAAGGGGGGAAGTGCAAGCAGAGACTTACTTACCTGGTGGAAACATTGGAATGCAGTCTGGTGTGGTGGGGGTGTCTGAGTTGTGTGCACGCATATTTATAACAAAAGGCAGTTAATGGCCTACTAATGGTTGAAGAGAAGGAGGGGGTTTGTCCTCAGGATCTTGAAAATTCAGTCATCCTAGTGTTAATCCCTTGGAAAACTGAGTCTGTTAACTCTTGGAAAACAAAGTCTGTGATCCTTTGGAAAACAAAGTCTTATAATCCACAGCGGTAATTCCACAGCAGTAATTCCACAACGATTAGTTTTGTTGATTGATCAGCAACAATTGTTTTCATAATCAGCATGTAGAGGGGATCCCTCGATTGACGCAGAGGAGGCGACCCTTGGATGGAGGTTGAAGACCAAGCGTTGGAGCTGCAGGTCCCCACATCGAAGGTTGTTGGCTGGTTGGTTTCCAGTCAGTGCCACTCTGGTTCTATGTGTCATGCAATTATGTGGTTTTTTAAGGTGGGCTTATGATTGGGATTTTACATTAAGCCTTACCTATATGCACCTGGTATGTAAGCTATCATGGTTTAGATCAGCTACAATTACCAATTAAGGGGTGGATCAATTCTGTAAAATTAGATATAGGGATCTGTACCTATAAAATTTTGGAGGGCTTCTGTAACGAAGGCCTCTAATTCCAAACTATTCCTCCATTCATTACTTAGTTTAGGTTAAACTAAAATAAAAATGAAATATAGTTTGATCTAAATGTCTGTTGTCTTTTAGACGAACGACGTAGGATTTGGTATTCCTAATAAATTTTGAAGTCTATGGCGAGACTCATCAAAATGAATAGACAATCTAGAATAGAAACGATCGAATCGGTTCAATTTAGAAATTGTGAGGTCAATGTAGTTTATGGTACCTTGAGTAGCTTTAAACTACATTGACTCTTCGACGATTGAGATTTAACAAAACGAACTGCATGTTGGCATAGTTAAATCCATATCATTCATTAACCAATGTTAATACAAAACCTTTTTGGCTGGGAGTGTTCAGAACCAAACAATATCTCAACTAATGACAACAGTAATGACTAAACAACAAGGAAACAACGTTTCACTGCTTCGACACACTCTTGTCGTCAGATTCCAAAGTGCAACACACAAGAAAACAGGTCTCAACTTTATGACCGAGGTCAAATTAAATCTTGTGGATTTAAATGGTTGTTAAGATTAGTTTAGCGCTTCTAAGTTCAAATTGGACAATGCGACTTATAGGGTGGAAATATACGGTAGTTTAAACCTGATTAGTTTATTTACTAACTTGTGTTTGGACGACCTTATTATCCCATGAAGTCGGTGAGTTTGTGAGATCTTTGTCTTTTGTGGAGTCATTGAACGCCTTGTAAGGTTTGATCTGATTTCGATGTACCCATTTAGCAATTGGCTCTTTGCGGCCTTTGCTGATTTTGATTTCGTAGACGACTGAGGACACTTTGTCTGTTATCAGATGAGGTCCAGTCCACCTGGGCATTAGTTTGCGGGCGAGAGTTCCGGTCCCGGACTCTCCTTTCCCGGTTGCTGGGGCGAACGTATAGTACCAGACTCTGTCTCCCACTTGGAGTTCATTGTGAGAGGCCTTCTGGTCATAGTACGCCTTACGTCCTTCAGCGGATTTTTCCAGGTTTTTCTGGGCGAAAGCAAAAGTGTTTCTGAGGTGTACATTCAAATCTTTGTCCTTGGCATGGCCTAACATCACCCCCCTTTGGTCATGGGGGACCACGAACACAGGTGAGGACGTCCGTCCATGGGCACAAGTTAGGATGCCACCGTTTAGTTTAAGCTGTTCGCGCAGCTGAGAGAAGACGGTACACAGGAATCGTTTAGGATTTGGCCAACGTATCTTCTTACGTTTACCTCTTTCCGTGTAATTTAGGTGCGTCTCAAACGTCAGTGCAGTCGCAGGTGTGTCTGATAGTACAGACTGCGACGGGTCACTGTCGTTGTGTGTGTCTCCCCACCTCACGACTGAAGAGGGGCTCTTTGAGTCTGTAAAAACTATGTCATTTCTGACTAGTTCTAGACACAAATGTTCCTGAACCAAGGTCTCATCGAAAGCTTGGCTGATAGCCGAATTACCTGTCCCAGAGGACAGTACAGCAACCTCGGTGTGGGGTCCTTGGATCTCCACACCTTTCTCTACCTGTGGTAGGTAATGTGAGTTTGCCCCCTTCTTGTCCGATGAGGGGTCCTCGTAATCTGCAACAATGATGTCCAAGTGACTGTCGGCGTTTGGTTGACTGTCATTTTCTGGACTCAGATGCCCTTGAACCAAGGTTTCAACGAAAGCTTGGTTGATTGCCGAATTACCTGTCCCAGAGGACAGTACAGCGTCTTCGGTGTGGGATCCTTGGATCTCAACACCTTTCACTACCTGTGGTAGGCAGTGGTCAGGGAGTGCTGAATGTGTCAGCTCACAGAGGAGGTTCTCTTGTTGGGCCGGAGTTTGGTCCAACTTTTGGGTCTCTTCTGTCTCACCTGTAGTTGAAGGTTCACTTACCGGGCTCTCGTCCTCGGATGAGCAGTCCCTTGTGTCCTCTGCGGTACCTGCGGTTAGGCAGTCTGTATCGCAACTAGGAAGCACTTTTATTGGCAGGGGTTTTCTCACTGTGCTCCACATTTTCCGTCGACCATAATCTATAATCGCGTTGAAGCGGTTTATAAAATCTTGGCCAACCAAAAATGGGAATGAGTCAAGTTTAGACACGTACACCGGGTGGCGTAGTGTCATTTCGCCAATCTGCATGTGAACCATAGCCATAGCTGTTAGGGTTGTTCTCGTCTCTGCGAGACCCTGTAGCTCAATAGCACATTTCTCAAAGGGTATTTGCCTGTCAACACCGTTAGCGGCGGTCCTCAGCTCCTCGAACAGCTTGGCCGACATAATGGTTATATCAGCACTACCATCCAGGAGGGCTTCACGCTCAAGGACACCTTCCAGTGTGATAGGCAGGTAAGCTTTCTTAGCCACCCCCCTTTGTATAAAGTTACACAGAAACCTCACAGGTCTTGGCCCACGTTTCTGTTCACGTGTGACTCTGTCTGTGTAATCTTGCTTACTGTCAGCATCTTGTTGGCTGTCAGCATCATGACCTTCAGGATGTTGTTGTGTGTCAGCAATTGGTTTGCTGTCAACATCCATGGCAATGTTGGTAGTAGTGTGCGCTGAGTTATTTGTGTGCTCTGAGTCTTTGTGAAAGACAGTGCTACACATCGCTCCAGGTTGGTCAACGTTGAGAGTGTCATTATCAATGATAACGCCACTCATTGTATCAGGTTGGTCAAGCACAGTAACATTCAAATCTACCGACAAACTACTTACTTCCTCTGTCTCTTCCGAGCATAGAGGTGTTGGGCCATTATTCCGGGACATTCGTGACTCTTTGCCTGTCTTGAACTGTTCTGTTCGAGGCGCGGGAGGTGCAGTTCCAAGGCTCGGGGGTGTCTGTTGGGACCACGCATAGTTACATGAGTATAGGTCCTCATCCTTCAATTTCTTTTGAAGTCCACCCACCGATGGACCTTGGTTTTCACCCACCTGGTTCGATCTGAACCGTTGTGGGTCTCTTAGAGAGTGAACACCTACCTTTTGTGGTTCGTTGCTTGTCTCAGATTTTTCAATCTGAGGTGCTTCAGGGGCGGGGCTCCCTTTAAACCATTTTGAGTCACTGTTCCAACTGGTACCAACATTTCGGTGTATGTCAGTTTGAAAATCTTGTTCATTCTTGCTAGTATCATCCAACTCTTTTAACGACCGACGTAAGTGCTCTACCTCTCCCGAGGTCAGAGGACCTTTGAGACGACAGTGTCTATTCTCGCTTTCTATAGGAGAGAGAACCTCGCCTATTTTTTGCGACTGGGATACGACCTTTTCTTGGTAATGTAGTTCACGCTCTGGTTTTGTTTTTAACCAGATCGGGTCAGGGAGTTGACGAACCTCAAAACCATTTATAGCACACCGTTTTATATTAAGCTGCTCAATCTCACTTTTTAACTCAAGTTTTTCTTGTTGAAAATTTTCTCTACTGCGAATGTTATCTTGCCTTAACAATTCAAGTATTTCTGTGTGCAGCTGTAAAGCTTCATCACAATCGTTATCTCCCATCTTTTTGTTTTGATTTTGTTTGATCTCACGTTTTAACTCAAGTTTTACTTGTTGAAAAATTTCTCTTCTGCGAATGTTATTCTGCCTTAACAATTCAAGCTTTGCTGTGAGCAGCTGTAAAGCTTCATCATAATTGTTATCTCCCATCTTTTAGTTTTGATTTTGTTTGAATCAATAAGACGGTATTTATTATAGTGTATGCAAATAAATGCTTTCTTAGCGGTGAGTTATTTAACTAAAACAGCTTTCTGGGTTTGTTCCTGTAATCTATAAACAAGTCTTTCCTTCATTCAGTACCTTTTTATTTATTTTAGGTTTTACCTTCAATGAAAAATATGGTAAGTTAAGCCTTCGTGGCCGTATTAACTTAATAGACCTATTTTTTAAAACAATTACTATTAAACCACGCTTAATTTTTCTGTCTTTCACTCAAACGCCTTCTTAAAGATTTCAAATAAATGCAATGTTAACACTAAAATGTTAGCAGATTTTGTTTTATTTTGCTCCAAGAGAATGTATTTCAGATTCAGTAAAACTGTTTTGAGTTGCCGCAGTTATCTGGATTGAAAAATGTAATTTTGTTTGTTATTTTAAACTTTTTATTTAAAATAAACTGGAGTCATTAATTTTACACAGAAAAACGTTAAAAATGCCATTTTTAACTAAAAGTGTACAGATGTACAACAATTCTGTTTAAAATTCAGAGATGTGAAGAGCTTAATGTGGAATTGCTCTGTTCTCCATCATTTTTTTTAATTTAATTTAAAAATCAAATAAAAATGCTTTTTTGAGTGTTATTTTAAATCTCTTCAGTATTTAAAACAAGCATCAATTGTTTGTCTGTACCTCTGTTATTCTAAAATTTTTTATTTAAAATAAACAGGAATTTTTGTTTGTGTACAGAACAATTTTTTAAAGCTGGTAAATTCACCATAAAAATGCTGACTTTTTTATGATGTTTTTGAGAAAACTCATCTGTCAACGTCTTTTAACCAACAGGGGGCAGCTTCGAGTCTTAATGTTTGTTATCACGAGGAGACTAAATTTTTCATTCAGTATTTAAACTAAAAACAACCTTTTCAGAATTAGTTTCTAGTGTGTCAGTGATAAACGCTCGAACCACGTTCTCGTCAGAGACAAATCTATGTTGTTAGACAGTTTAGATGGCTTTAAATGAGTGTTTAAACTCACTGTGAGTGTGTGAACTGCTTATCACCCGAAGTGCACCTGGAAATGACGACACAAATAGGCGGGTCGACGTAGCGCGTCACCAGCTCTGCTGAGCGAGGCGGAGCTCGCTAAACAGATACGTGACGTCAACCAATCAATCACAGCGCTTGTAGTCCTTTTCCCAAGCAACCATGGTGAATGTAGTTCTATTACCTTCGACCAATGCAGTGCCGGAAATGACGACAAAGTGGGTTGTTCGCAACAGCGTGCGTTCCCAAATCAGCGAATCAGCGTTCGCTACGAGAGTGATTGACAGTTCACAGCTCTCGTTCATCCAATCACAGCTCATAAACAGACATGTCGGACACGTCTTCTTAACGTTAGCTTGCACAGCAGACCACAACTTTATAGACTCTTAAAACAACTCAAACGCTACAAATTAACTTCCCAAAATTCTGAAACATGGCGATCACATTCAAAACAGGCACAACTAAGCTACGCTCAGTAACCAGCACGTCAACTGTAACGCGACACGGACTCCCTCGGAGCCGCGTTCGGGTCGGTTCCGTCCACTTTTAAGGGAGCAGAACTCGGGTTTCAGAACCACTATCCGACACCGTTCTAACAGTAATATGCTTCTTTGACCTGCTCTAACATGTAAAATACCAGCACAGCAATCTTGTAGATGTTAAATTAGCTTTTCAGGCAATTTGACTCGGCGGTCATTTTGCAGTGAGATTGCCTCAGCTTGTGCAACGTAATCTGGACCGGGTCCTTATCAGAACCACCAGACACTTCCCACACAGCGAGACAGATCCCCACCAAACTACTTATAGCGTTTCAAAAGTTGAACAAATAACAATTTCAGCTTCAAATGTCATTAACTGCAGTCCTGCAATCGTTCTGAACACTTTTCCAGCCAAAATAATTAATCTGTTAGAGTCTAAAACTTGGATCCCAATATGCAAACATGACGTTACAGTTCACGAGAGATCACAGTTTTATCAATAAACTTTTAGAAAACACGTACAAAGGCCACCAGATGTAAAGGATTATGAGGAGGTCAGGTCAATATTAATACTGACCTCTTTACCTTAATTAATTTACTTACACTTGTTGAATAGTAATTTCACGGATTCTTTTCTTTTTCAGTTTACCCAATATATCTGTGATCTCTATGATGGATAAATAAACAGAGCTATAGAGTGACAATGGACACGTTAACTTAGCTTGATATGTCAAAGAGACACTATCATTTATTTAAAATGAATCAACTAAATTAACACCATTACACTTGATTGACATGATTTCACTTTCTTTCAAATTAATACGTCAGCACACTTAAATTTAACACAACAGACTTCAATATTGGATGTTAACATATTTAGTCTGTGGGCTCTTCAGCTTAAAATAGTTTCCAGCTTAGATTGAGAGGGAAAAGAATAGGAGGAAAGATTTAAGAAGAATTGGGAGGTTAAGAGAGGAAGTTTATCTTGCATTTATGAAACCAGATGACACTCTTCCGTACGCGTCCAGCTAAGATATCATCACACCTCCAGCAAGCAAACAGCGGCTCCTTTACCTTAAGACGTCCGCCTTGGTTCTGGTAAAGAGCTGTGATCAGCTTTAGACTGACGAGTCGTCGGTCCCGCAAGTCCAAGCTGGACTCCACACGTGTTTACCTTGTCGGTGTCGGTGATACTCGCTTTCGTCGGCAGAAGTCGTGGCAATCGTGGTTTTTGGCTCAAGATAATTTATTCCAGGAAGGAATAACAAAGTTTGAGCTTACGCTCATTCGAAGTGGACTCATAACAGCCTGTTATCAGTCCTTAGCTGAAGACGAAGGTCGTTAGCTCTTGACCAAACGTATCCAGCTCTTTGGGAAAGTTCACATCTCTTTCGAAGCTCCCAGCAAACTCTGACGTTCCAGCCACAGCTTAGAACTTAAAGCAGGATCAAAGAGAGGAGTGAGCTTGTGTTATCGCGACCCAAGGTTACAGCCAGCAGCAGAGAGAAATGTTTAGGAACAGACAGAGAAAGCTGGAGCCCTGCTCTTGAGAAACAACGGATTACTGTCTTCTGACTTTCTAAACAAAACCGTCTGGTCTATGTGACCCGAGATTTCAACTTTAACACAGCAGTGAACACAGTTTAACTCTTACAGAATAACACAGCTTAAAAGCACACATCATGAAAATGACAAAAGTTATTCTTTTGATCACATTAGAATAAAATCAAAGATAGAAATAGTCTCTTTTGGTGACTATATTTATCAGATTACAGCTAAATGAATGATCTTGTAGTAAATGTCTTGCTTTACTGAGAGGTCAGTAAAGGTCATCTCTGGACAGTTCAAAAACCTTAGTTTGACCCTGGGTAGGTCCACTACAGTTGCACCGGTGTATAGGTCGCACCTACATTTAGCTCTGCTGCAAATGTCTGCCACAGGAGCGCACAGCAAGGCTTTTAAGAAGATTAACACTTAAAAACAATTATTTGTTTGATAAAAATTATAGCAAATATGTGTCTGAGCTGAACTTTTCCTTAATAAATGAACGCAATTGTGAAATGAGCTGGATTTAAACATTTGTTTTGCCGAAAGTGATAACAAGCCATATATAGGTCGCAACGGTGTATAGGTCGCAGGGCTTGAAAAAAAACATAAAAGCTACGACCTATGCACCGGAAAATACGGTAATTGTACAGCCCAAAATTTAGAATACGTGATTCTTTACTACTCTTTGAATGTTTTGTCTTTTGTTTTGCTCTGCATATTCAGCAAGCCTTAACACTTTTTCTTTGCTTCATAAGTTACTCTTCCATGTAAAACAATGGTAAATGTGCTATTAACTGCATTGACTGCATTTCAAATGAAAATAAGAGATCATATTAATTTCCTATGTATGAGAAAAGAGCTGGAATAACCAAACGTTATTTACTGTTTAAACACACAAATGTCTGTGACTGCCATAAAGACAAATGCAGGGGACTGACACAGGGGACATACAAAGAGACAGAAATATGAAATGGGCTTGTTAAGTAACTCAGAGTTTCAGATAGAAATAACTATCCAGAGATTGGGAGTGCTGCGTAATGTCCTAATTGGGTCTCTGGAGGACTGAGCCATACCTGACCTGTACTGTGGGGGAAAAAGGCGCCAGATCTTAACGAGATAATGATCGTCTCAGTAGTTCAGATGCATCTTCCAAAGTGGATGTATCATTAAAAAACTAGAGAAGGGTTTAAATGACATTTTTCAAAAGCACTGTTGTGCTCAGGCATTTTCAGGGCTATTAATGCAAAAAGCTCAAGCTCAGTAATTAAATCTAAAAATATCAAGCCGTGATTGATGAGCACTCAGCTTATGAGCATGTAGAGTTAATGTAAATGCAGCTATGAGTGGTTTATGGGCTGGCAGGTGAAAACAGCCCATTTTCGATCATCTGTTATCACAGAAGTTTTCAGATGCCTAATGAATACCAAGACACATATAGATGTGTCACATTTAAGGGAAGCTGTCCAAATGCAACATGCATTGTACACTGAAAAAAGTGTGATTGGGGTTAAGTAGTATCTAATAGGCCACTGATAGTAACTGTTACTCAGTAAAAATGCATATGCATGGTTTTAATTCAGTGTAAGCAAAATTCAACATTTTTGAGATGTTAAGTAATTTAAATTTACTTATATTTTTTTACGGTAAAATAAGCAATGATATCTTTAGCATATTTTAATAGAAAAATATGAAGATTTTTAAATCTAATAGATTTTACTAATTAAAGCACTTTGATTTTAATTACTCTACACTTCCGCCATCTTGGCTGCACATTCTGCCATGTGCACACACATGCTTCAGAAGTGGACTGGACCATCCATTTTGTCAGAGGTAAGACAATCTTTGGAATGTACAATAAAATTTTGAACAACAGTGTATAGTATTTTTGAGAAAAAAGCTCTAAACAATGTTTTAAGTCAAAATTAGATAAGTAATGAGCACTGTAATGTGTATTTTAAGCAAAATGGCATGAAGTAGAGGCTCACTTTGTAAAGCTTTACAGTTGTTCCTTTACTTCGGCAGATCAAGAACGTCTTGCACTGTAAGTAAACTGTTAATATGCGCTTATTTTAGCTGATGGAAAGCGGGTTAATATATATATCAGTCTATTTGCTGATTTTTAGTAACATTATGTGACAGTGAAATGGTCAGTCAATTAAATATTCAGTCCTGAGCATTTTTTTTGTACATTTAGAATTGTTGTAGGAGCTGTGTATCGTAACTGGTAACAAGAGCTGGCTGTTTGCGGCGTAAATAAAGTTTATTTCTGGCTGCAGTAGACGCCATGAGTCTGCTAACTAGCGTGCTAGCTAGCGAGCACGCAGTCTCCCTTGGGATTAATAATAAAGAATCAAATAGAGAGAGGCTCTGAAAACATTAATCTGATTATTGAAAATTCAAGGAAAAAGTTGATACAGGGGCTAAGTTTTTATTTAACGATTATTTCGATAGGATTTTACAGCATTTCACTGACGCTTTTCCTGTTCGGCTTGAAGCGCCCGGACAGAAAAAGCTGTGACACAAATACGTAAGTGCGTGGTGACGTAGATCTCGCAGCTTCCAGCAGGCGGTAGCAGGCTAGGCTAACCTCAGACGAGCGTAGTTTTCACTTCAAACGAGTGCCCATGTCCGTCAGAATGTGATTGAACAAAGTTTCACACGCGAAGAGAAAGCGATGACATCACTGATTAGAGAGGAAAGACTAATTCGTCAGTGTGGAAGTGTTTTGGCTTTCTAAGGTCTGTTAAAACTGCTGGTTTCTGCTGCAGTGAGGTCCTACTTGGTCTCTTTATGCTTCAAAACATGACACACAGTCGTTCTAACTAGCGGTGGGAACATCTAACTGCTTTCATCTGAGGTTTCCACTTGATAGAATATGATGAGAGTCAGAAGATGAAGCACAAAAAATTTGAGCCAACGTGTCCCTGAAACTATGTAAACAATATAACTAGGGTGGGTGAGTAATCTTCAAACAAATGAACAATTCTGCAAGTTTTTTATCATGCAGCTGCAAGTTAATATATGTCTACCTCATCTGATGACCTTATTCAGACAGAAGTCATTTTAAAACTTCACAATGAGCAGGTGAAAAATATTAAACATTGTAACAGATTAAACCTTTGTTACATTGCACAGGTCCTGTGATTCTGTTGAACTGATGAGGTCATTGTTGGAGTGTTTACAGTAGTTTGTCTGATCATATTAAATGTGTGAAATTGTATTAGTGGATATGTTGTGATTGAACTGTTTCACAGTTAGCTTTAATCCATAAACCTAAGTGAAGATGTACCTCTTTTTTGATCTTACTAGATTTCCATGACACAGCTGTTCTGCACGAAGATGCCTGGATTATTCAGACCCTGCACAGTGAGTGTCATGAAATAATTAACATTACATCTGTGTATTGGGTGAACAGCTCATCAAACATCAAACAAACAAAGATTTTTATTATTGTTAGTATAGTTTATTTATTGTAAAAAATGTTGTTTATTTAGATTAAATATTAAATTAAGATTATATTACACATTAAACTGTATTCTGAATTTGACAGTAATTTATCAAGCGTTCGTCTTTGCTCAGGCTGGGCGCGTGCCCAAGAGTATAGCAGATCAGGGAGCTCCACTTCAGCTGCCTTTCTGGACTCACCTGCCTGCCCCTCCTCATTCACCTGTACCAGCATCACCAAGCACCTTCTGCATCACCTGCTCCTCCATAAAGGTAACAACATTTTCCAAAAAAGCTAAGTCTGGTCCTCTGGACATTCAAAAAACAAAACAAAAAAAAAAAAAACTGTAGAAACGTTTCGTCTTTCGTCCGAAAGACTTCCTCAGTCTGAGAAGCTGTGTTCAGCTCAGTCTTATAAATAGCCCCTTCCCACAGTGGATCAACCGGTTGGCTGATGACAGCCGAAACCAGCTGCTCACATGATCAAGGAGGACCATCAGCCTGATGATGGATCGTTAACACCCTGATGGTTGTTTGCTATTCACAGAGGGCTGAGTGATACTAGCAATAACAGCATTGTAAGAGGGGGACAGTTGAACCCGGAGGCCTCCACCTCTGTTTAATGATGGACGGTTTCTTTTCACAAAGATGGCCTCCTTTACTCCTCTCTCAAACCATCGCAGTGTTTCCCCTACCATTATATAGGCGGGGCGCCCCGCCCCCTCAACAGAACCGAGCGCCCCGCCTACCCAACGCTCCAAACACCTGTCGGCACTGACGTAATGCTAAACTAGCAGCTCGCACTGCAGGTGCACTAGCTGAAATAAAACATAAAAGCAGCCTCATGCTGAACACTCAGCTGTGTCAGCTGAGTGTTCAAACCCACCCACCACACACACACGCGCACGGCTCACGTTTCTCATCCCCACGGATGGGGAAAAAAAAAAAACGAACACGTGGCTCCTCTGCTCGGCTCCTACTGCGCGCGGCTCCACACACACACACACACACAGCTCTCACCTTCTCCACCGGAAAATAAATAAAT